>JAUZST010004386.1:0-16354 GCA_034779995.1 Parotocinclus haroldoi | reverse complement strand
CACACACACACACACACACACACACACACCCACACACACACACACACACACACACACACACACACACACACACACACTGACATGCTACTCTCATCACATGATGAATATCCTGCCCTATACCCAAAAGCCTGACTAACTCTGAGCCCATCACAGAGCCGGATCCAGGTCAATCAGAGAGCTGCTGATCTACACACCAAAAGTTCTTCTGTATGAAAACTTTAGCACTATAATACTGTATTAACGATTAAGAAGTAAAATAATGATTCTTTATGAACACATTTAGCACATTTGTGATATCTCTCACAGTACCATGCAAAAGTCTCAGGCCACCATTAGGTTTGATGTTTTAAACAAGCTATAATGGCCATATTTAAGATACTTTTGATGATTGGAACATTAAACATTTCAAACTTGGATTTTTCACACCATAAACATTTTTACACATTCTAATCTTAGCCTTTTCAACTTGACCCCCTCCCAAAACACCATTCCTGATTAAGGTTTTTAAACCAGTTTGATTTGAATAACTAAGTTGTTAGCCATCTTGAAATATGGGTTAAGTATTCATATTTTACTTTCCCACTTGTCTGTTTAAAGAAATGTGTATTGTGTAAAAAGCTTTTGTTGTGCTTTTTTAAAATAATGAAGGACTTGCATAGTCATATTGTACAGTATGATTAAATGTTAATCTTGTGACAGACATGCACAGGATATTTAAATATATAACTGAAAAACAGGAAAGGAAAGTCAGAGAATAACATCAAATTCAAAAGTAAGGAAGCAGAGATGAGAGATGATTTTGGAGCTCTTCTTATTAACAGGTCCTTCTGGTGCAGCAATTAATGATCTGCTTCAGTCTTTAGCATGGGAGACGATTCCCCAGTGAGACTTTTTGGAGATATCTTTTGATACAAGCACCAGCCCCCCCCCAGTGTATTCCTCAGTTGCGTGTCTTAGATTCCTAGTTAGTGAGTGAGCCCACTTCATCAACTCCCAAATCCACAGTCTGTTTGCTGTTCAGCAACAAATAATGAAATTAAATTCAGATAAAAATCAAATAAATTCCCAAAGGCACCTCTATTGTTTGGGGAGGATTAATCATAAAACAACTGGTGAAACTATCATTTGAAAAGAATGAGATGAAATATATTTTGCACATTTATTTACATGAATCCAGTGCACTTCATGATTCTATATTGCAATATATAAATGATTTTTCAGTGACTGCTGGTTTGCTAAATGTTAATATATTATGTTATTATCAAATATTTGAAATATCTGTAATGCTAAAAAAAATTAAATAAAAGAAAAAAATCCACCAATAATGGCAACATCTAATAATGTGTACGTGTTTGAAATGCATTTATTTTTTGTATTTTGTTTAAAGAAGCTTTATTTTGTATTAGATGACTTTTTTGTGGTACTGGTATATTTGGTATTATAATTTTTATTGTTTGTTGTTTTTTTTTTTTTGAGGAATACACTAGCAACCAGTGAGGGAGCATGCAGGGCTAAGCTGACAAATTCACAAATGGAAAATGAATTTTTAAAATCACAATACAGGGTGTCTTGGTGGCTCGGTGAGAAGCGCTTTTGCCTTGCAGGGGACTGTGGTAACCTAGCGGTTAAGGTACTGGACTCTGGACCAGAAGGTCCAGGGTTCAAATCCCACCCTCTGCCACAGTTGGGTCCTTGAGCAAGGCCCTTAACCCACAGTTGCTTGGATTGTAAGACTGATATGAGTTGTAAGTCACTCTGGATAAGGGCGTCTGCTAAATGCTGGAAATGTAAGGTGCTGGGTTCAGTCCCCAGTTCACAGTCCAAAGAATGTGTGTTTGGTTAATTGCCGATACAACAGAGAGTCCTAATGTGTGCATGAGTGTGTACGTGTCCCATGATGGACTGGCATCCTTCTGGAGTTGCTGCTGTCTTGCACCCTGTGCTGCCGGTAAACCAGTAAAGGATTAAGTGGATAAAACAGCAAATGAATAAAAAACACAAGACTAAGCAATACAAAATCTTATTCCCACTCTTCTGGTATTTAGGTCTCACAAAAAAGATCCTTAGTTTGCTTTAGACCTTTTTAGTGCACTATATATGCTGTTTAAAAATAAGGGGGATATTTAATGTCATTTTTAAATGTTTCCTAAGTTTTGTGAGCGGTATTTATAGCCTTGGTGAAAGTACCTGTTTTGTTTCTAAACGCAAAGTTAACATGAATAAGAGACCTTGTGGAAACACTGGCTGAAAAGTTTTTTCTGTGCAAAGTTTTTCTTTTCATTTAGAAATGCAGCAAAATGTAAATTGTGCAGCTAAACTTCACTTAAGGTAAAACAGAGACACATCATTGAGTGATGCAGTCCTTCAAAAATACTTTTTTTTTCACTAAGATTATGACCTGCACATATGTTTTTACTTCCATAAGCACTTAATAAATCAGAAGGTAATTGCAGGAGCCCTATTAAATTTCCCACAAGTATTGTTTTTCATTAAATGCTGACTTACTAAATGGTACTGATCTAGTCCGTATCCATTTAGCATAACTACACAATAAATGCTAACAGAGATACAGAGCCCTTTTTCCTTTTTTTTGCAGTAGCAAGATTTCTGAGAGGTAGAGTTAGAGCAAGCTTTGTGTTTCAAAACCCTTCCTAATTAACCTGTACGACGGGGGATTTATTTGCGTGCCAGCAGTAGCCTGGTGTCCTAGCGTGGCATTTGGACTCATTTCATTCCCTGGAAAAAAGCTAATTCGTCTTTATTCATGCCTAGCAAGCTTGTGTAGGTGTAGGTGTGTGTGTGTGTGTGTGTGTGTCGCCTTCCTCTCTGAAGTGAGTAAAAAGAGAGAAAAAGCCTGAGCGAGAAGCTGTCTGGGGAGAGCACGAGCCACAGAAGGTGTGAGCAGTAAAATGTGATGCACCATCTGTCGGCCAATAATAACCTGTGTGTTATAAAGGCTGGGAGATTACTCAGCAAAGCAGGCTCGCAAACATTCAAATCCCTGCGCAATGCTAGCATGCCATGCTCTATCTCTCCCCACCTGCTCAAGGCACCCGCTGAGGATGAACGGCACTAAAAGCTCACGTTACAGCCCTGTAAGGCTGATCCCACTCACGGTGTAAGGCGCAGTAACATGTACACATGCTCAGATTTCAACTGAAACACAAACAGTACAGGGTCAAAAGTATCCAGACACCTCTTTTACAATATACAGACACAAAGATTAGCAAGGCCGTTGCTACCTTTAAAGGGTCTGTTTTTGAGGCTACTTAATATAAAACCTTTGAAATGCCCATCTGATCAATGTCAGAGGTCTTAAGGACTATAGTAGGAAATAAAAATCGGTCCTTTATAAATTTAATTCACGTCTGAATGACAGAAAAGGAGCAGGACTAACGTCTTAACAGAAGAAAACAACATTATCGTTTAGGTTTTCATTCTTGGTAAGTGTTTCACGTTTTATAAAATACATACAGGATTAAGATGTTGGAAAGTTTATTATTGTACTAAATGTTTTCCTGTTGCATTTTAAATAATTATTGTTTGAAAGTAACTTAGCTACTATGTGGTAATGTCCAGTCAGTGTCCATTTGGGCCAGCATGCTGTTTTATACAACGTAACGTTTTTGTTAAACGGAGCATACATTTTTAGCACAATATAGACACCCTGGGGCCAAAATATCATGACCAAATGTTAGTTGACATAAAATGAGGTCGCTATGAACAGGAAGATGGGAGGTTTTGGGATTGTGTAGTCTTTTCCCCCCTCTGTTGTGTCCAAATCAATGTTCATTGCTCCATGTTAGTGGTCAAACTTGGACAGATCCATTAAAGCAGTTTATAAAGTATTATTTAAAAATGTATTCGTTATTAACAACCACTTGCCTATAATAAGAATCAATTGAGAACATTTTTTTTTTATATAAATTATTTTAGAGAGTTAGAAATTGAAACAAATAATTGTGGACCTTTTAACACCTGAATTACATTCCATAAAACAGAACACTGGCCGAAATGGACCTTGATCGGACATTACCATTACTGCAGTTTAGATACTATGCTAAGTGTTTTATTTTAAGCAAATATATTGATAAAAACAACATTACAACCGTTTAATAGAGTAAGAGTAGGGAATGTTACCATGTTTATTTTCTGCCTTTCAAGACTGTGATCCTCTTTTATGTGAGCATGTGTCACAAGGGTTTGCTTATACTGTTGTTATACTGTGATCGAATGGATACTAAACGGTGCTTAGCTGAACCTAAAAGTCAGTTAAGCCAGCTATAATTAATCATTAACTGTGTGTATTACTAATATGCATTGCTTGGAGTTTTAAGGTCATAATGCTGTATATTAGTCAGATGCCAGTAGTGGGACTTAAGAGTGGGGTAAAGATATTGGACTATGGATCAGAGAAGGTCCAGGGTTCAAACTCGACCTCCGTTGGTCAAGCTGCCACTGTTGGGTCTTTGAGCAAGGAGCTTAACGTACAATTGCTTGGACTGTAAGATTGTATTAGCTGTAAATCGCTCTGGATTAAGGTATTTGTGCTGAATCATAAAGTGAAAAAAAAGACTGACAGGAACACAACAGAATGTTTAAATGCCTAATAAGAAGTTTCTCTACATGCATATAGCCAGATCATCGCATACAGTTTGTTACATAACATTTTCTATGGCAAAAAAAGAAGGCTGGAAATCTGCCATTACAACCAGTCGTCTTGATGTGTACCACTCTGTGTGGCTGCTGTTCGAGGAGCAGTTTGACAACTGGTTATGTTAAAGGTGTTTATATAATAAATCAAACGTGTGCAAGAAGGTGGGACCTAAAGGGAAGAGCCAAAGCAATGCAAAAGTGTGCACAGTGTTGAAAGCAAATGGCACCATGAAAGCAAAACCAATTCTAAACATTTTAGACAATTCACAAATCAGACACATTTCTTATATCTTAGAGAGGAAATGTCTGGAATAGCAGGACATACAGACACCCTGCTTTACAAAAATACAAAACATTTTGTAAGTCGAATGAAACATTGTGTTCCAGATGGGTTAAAGTTTGTTTGTTTGTTTATTTGGCTTCTTTAACATCGCTATCGGTATCTGAGGTCATCTTAGCGACACACACAAGGTTATATCTATACACAAGTTAATCTCAAGACTAGTCATACAAACGCACACACACACACACACACACACACACACACGTCAATGACAATTTAGAATAATCAATTAACCTAACATGCAGGTCGTTTTGGACTGTGGGAGCAAACCAAAGTACCCAGTGTAAACCCATGCAGACATGGGGAGGACATGCAGACTCCACACAGAAAGGACCCAGGCTGCTCCACCCTGTGATTGAACTTGGGACCTTCTTCCTGTGAGGCAGCAGTGTTACCCGCTGTCTGTTACCATACATTTTCTTTTTCTATTGCGTCTTAATCCCAGTTTCCATTTTGTTTACAAAGCACCAAACAAAAGCTAAATGAAACCAGACTAATGTTTAAGAAGAACGTTCAGACGTTACTCACACTGCTTAGCATGAACGCTTCTTACAAAAGGTTCCCAAAGGGACATGATAACACCGATTGTGATGGCAGACCTTTAAGGGTTAAAACAATCGGGCCTGTTTATAAAAATCTCTCGATTTAAGAAAATACATCATAAACACAGGTTTGCTCTGGTTGTATAAAATGACTGTTTTAGAGCATCTGAGAGTCATTAGATGTTTCGCTGTTTGTCAGCTGCACACACACACACACACACACACACCTTTAGAAAGCTACATCGTTGCAGAATCGCAGACATGACATACTCATAAGCTATTATTCTTCAACAGACAGTTCATACAGTGCGCACACGCACGCTCGCGCGCACACACAGTAAAAGTGCTGAAGCCCTGCAGGTTCTTTCTGCTGCGCGGGGCTGGGGATTCGTCATGTGCTGATGAGCTGCTATAATAATGTATGAGCAAATCACAAGCATTCTGCAAATTAATCATTTTTCTCTTCCCCCACTCTCTCGCTCACTCTTTCTGTCTTACATTCACTGTCAATCTCTGCCGTTTGCTTTTCACACACACACACTCACTCAGTTGTAAGTCTTCAGTTAGTCTCATATTACTGTGGCTATATAATGCTACACCTACCCCTAACGTTAACTTCTGTTACCGATTAGCTGTTTTTGTTTGTGTAATTTAACACCTTTCGGCTTTACTCATGACGGAAAGTTTAGGATGGCATTTGTTCTTCAATAGCAATTGAGTCATAGCTGGGTCTTAATTCCTATGGCATCACGGAAGCTCAGGATCTATAAACTATAATATATATGTATACAATAAACATTTTATGTCCCCTGGTATTTTAATTTGCTTCCAGCCTCTTTGTATGTTCTTAATTCTTCAGTTATATGCTTTATCGCTTTTTGGTGAGGGATCTCTTAAAGCACCCTTTAATAGGTTCTTCTGGGTTAATTTAGACTGACCTATTTGAGATTTTGTGTAGGCTGTTTGGTCAGTTCTGTTAAATAAATTTATTGTTAAACTGGTGTTAGTGATTTTGTAAAAAACAAGTAACAAACAAATAAAATAATGAATCTTGAGGGGAGCAGCAAAAAGTATCATCAGTAAACAAAAGCAAATATGTTGGCTCTTGTGGGCTTTCTAAATAAAATTGTAAAAAAAAACAAACAATAAAAAAAAACCTCAAGGGGATTAGCAAACTGTAACCTCAGTAACCTAAAGCATTACAATAGCCGAAAATGTTTCTGCAATTCCAAAGAAATTTGTAAAAGTTTTCGTAAAAAGTGAACGCGACCAACCAAAACGTCCCCAGATATTATCAACCTTTTTATCCTTGGGAGGACTTTCCATTGCTGAGAATGCCAGTGAAGGATCACTGCTACATTGATGCTACATCTGGATGGGTTTTTGACGCGTGTCAATATTTTAACATAATGATCACTGTAGCCAATTAATGCCTTAATTAATAATGCTGACCAGGAAGGTGTCCCCACCATGTTAAAATGTCAGAGCTTTATTGATAGTCAGGACTTTCTATCATACGTGGTGTACAGACACACACAGACCTTGTTGCTCTGCCTCTGCACTTAGTGCGAGGTTTCTTGCAGGCATGCAGCCGGAGGTGAGAGACGCTCCCTCTCACAGATGGTAACTAGCATCAGATGGAATTTATCTAAGAGTCGGTCTGATAACATGCCAAACCGCCACCACCAGGCCTGCCTACATATGGGTGGGTGTGAGTGTGTGCCTAAACACACTTGAAGACCTAAATAAATATTCAGTAAATACACCTGCAAAAAAGTTTCACGGGTATTGTGTAAGAATGTGACTTTTCCAATGATGGGTCCATGCATGTGTGTGAGTTTGAGCATCGACACAAGCAAGTGTGTCACGCATACCAGCACACCAAATACTTGTATTCTTGTGCCACATCATATCAGGTACATCAATGTAAGTTTCTCAATGTGTTCCAGTGTGTCTTGATGAGTAAGACAGTTACATCGTTAGAACCACAAGAGGGAGCATGAAACAACCGAACTGTAACAATGATGCACTCTCTTGATGGGAAGGATGCAGTCATCCACATAAACTAATGGACTTGATTATTTATCCACATCCAAGCCTAATATTTAAATAAATAAATAGATAGATTACCCTGCAGAAACTGCCCAAGATATTTTTGTGCGCTGTTGAAATGAAAACATCCAGGAGCAACAGTACAAGTCAACTGCTCACAAAACTGACCCTGAAAGTAAAACAGGGTAACTTTTGATCTTGATCTTCATGAAATGTGTTCAGCGTAATGCTGGCTGATATGATCTCAAATCAATATCACGATTAATTTACCTTGATCGCAATTAATGAAACCTTTTTTTTTTTACTAATGAAAGAGTGCACATCGTTCAAAATCACAGGAAATCATGGCACACGTCGCTTGAAAAGATAACATCCCATAGTTTTAAAGTAAAAATCAAGTCCTAATACAAAATAAATAATTTGCATTTATTTGACACATATGGCATTTTTAATAATGCCATGTGATCAGCAGAAAGTTATTATTTTATATGCCTTGTGCAGCAATATTAACGAGGTGTCTAAATCCATAGCGCTCCACCCTAGCTATGGTTGCCATATCCTTCGTATTACAGAAGGAAATTACCTTCATTAATTATTTCCATCTTGAATTCTTTTGATATTGTGTAGTGCTTAGCATAGCGCATCTGCTTTGTGGGGGAATTTGTTGCTGAGTGCTTGTCAGTCTCTTTTTTGTTGCTTCTCTAAAGCTAAATGTTTCCATACGATAGACACAGCTTTTTACTTTGGTATAAGCTTGGTGTTTGAGTTCTCCTCCATGTTTCTTCCATATCGCTGACCGCATGAGGCAGAGTCACATGGCTACACACAGCATAGGATCTTTAAGGGAAAAGTATTAACAGATTTTTTTAAATTCCTAATGTTGATTGATTTCCAATTAACTGCCTAGCTTTAGTTCAATATAAAAATCACTTTAGCCAAGCATTGACTGGACCGGTGTAAGACATGTCATAAGACATGGACTCTGGAGCACAGGAAACACCATCATCTTTGTGACAGACTAATTTAACTTTGGTAAATAAAAAAGCATAATTTTCCAAATGTGTAATGCCAACTGTAAAAATTGGTCAATCAGGAATAACGGAATAATGGTCCGTTTCAGTATAGGGATCTTTATACTGTGGCATGTAATGACACTATGGACCTTGACCTAGTTTGAAAGCAGTTTGAAGAAAGGCCTTTCAAAACAAAGTGAGTGGCAAAGATGGCAAGACGTAGAATCTAAGATGTCTGACCTCAAATCCTCATCCAACACTTTTGGAAATACAGGAAAGCTGGCATTGTATGCCTTAAGTCAAGTCAAGTCAAATTTCTTTATATGAATATAGCGCTTTTTACAATGGTGCATTGTCTCAAAGCAGCTTTACAATATTATCTTAAAAGGACAGTCCCAAATTGAGCAAGTCTAGGGTGACATTGGGAAGGAAATCTCCCTGAATATAGAAGGAAGAAACCTTGGGAGGACCAAGACTCAAAAACAGACCCATCCTCCTTGGGTGGACCAGATTGATTAATTGAATTATTAGGTTGTAGTAACATTAAAAGTAAGTAAATATTACAATTTAAATCAACAATAACGTTTAAATTAGTAATACGATTCAAAATAAATAACAAAATAGATTTAAGTTAATGAATCCTTGGCGGTAAGTTATTGGAGGCACATCGTCTCTTAATAACTATATGATTGTTAATGAAGACCAGTGGGGTGATGCTGAGGTGGAGGAGCATTTATTATCACCCAGGGTCACAGTCAGACCTCATTGATGCTCTAAATGGTAGTGAATCCCCATAGTTAGATTCCAAAATCTAATGTTAAGCCTTACGAAGATAAGCATTTTTTTCATAACAACAGGCTTTATACTAATGCTCCTGGTTTTTCAGGTACCCACAGACTCTTGGCTACATAGTTCACTCATAATAAACTAACAGGACAGAGTGAAAGTGGAGGGAGGGTAGAACCAAAGCGAAAATGGAGGAAGTGGGTATTATTGTTCCTTTCTCCTCCTCCTCCCCCAGTCCTGTCTGATCTCCCTATACAGGGCCTTCAGGGGTTAATTAGGCAACGCTGATAATAGCACACTCATGAAAACGAGAGCATGCTGCCTCCCTTTCCCTCACTAGATTCTTTATAAAATAATAATAAAAAACAGTAAACTTTGTTCTGGCTTTGTATCTGATTTTAACTTGTGTACATGAATTTAATAGGAATTCGACGTCTTGCTGCTACGTTCTGACTGGCTGGTGGAACGGATATTTGGTGTGTGTGTGTGTATGTGAGATATAAATAAGAACAAAGTATAAAGTAAGGCAATCACCACAGTGTAGTAGACATAATAAAATGTGAGTGTAGAGCAGTTTGCCAAACATCCTGGATGAGAGGCTTCTGAACCTGTAGAAGTTTCAGCAATGTTTACTTCCTGTAAGTCTGCAAATAGCACTTTGGTTAAATCTAAAAATGTGGCAGTCAAAAAGTTTCGGTGTCTTCTGTTCTTTTAAAAGAAGAAAATCCACAATAATTGAGTTAAGTTAGCTGTGATGTTGCATGGTGTGTCTGTTTAAGTCTACATGTACATTTTATGATAATTTGTAGAGCTATGTCATGACGGTCATCATGTGAAAGAATAATTGACTGAGTCAGAGGGAGGGGAGGTTGGCCCGGGGATCAGGGATTTTTTTTAATTAGTTTCTAGATCCTATTTTTTAATATTTTACAGATTTATACTTTCTTTTAATATGTTGTTCACCATGTTGTGTTCTTTCATTTACGTATGCTCTATTTTATTTAAATACGTTCTCTATTAAGAGGCACGGCAGTCGATCCCAGGACTCTGTACTCCCTGTGTATTCCTATGTAACAATTATGAACTCATAAAATTAGGTAACTTGTTTCTTTCAAATAATATCTAGGCTATCCAAAGTCTTGGACTTTGACAAATCTTTGACAAGATTTTCACCTCATCACATATAGGTTTTTTTTCCTTGCCACTGTCACCTTAGGTTCGTTCTGTTAGGATTGTAGGCCTAAATATTTGTAAAGCTTCTTTGAGACCATTCTCATTATTAAAAAAAAGTGCTATAGAAATAAATAAAACTTTACCTGTTTTTTTTTTCTTTTTCCAGCATTTAGCAGATGCTCTTATCCAGAGCGACTTACAATTAATACAGTCTTACATTTTTTAAGCAATTGTGGGTTAAGGGTCTTGCTCAAGGACCCAACTGTGGCAGCTTGTCAGAGGTGGGATTTGACCCTGGACCTTCTGGTCCAGAGTCCAGTACCTTAACCACTAGGCTACCACAGTCCCACTTGTATTGATTAACATATTCAACAAACACAGACAGTTTTATCACTGGTAAAGTGTGAACATAATATAATTCTCAATTGATTTTCTGGTAGGAGACAGAGGACCTTCTGGGCAACAAGGAATTAAGGGTCTGTATTGTAATACTTCAGTGCTAACATTAAGCCTTTTAACCATGTGCAGTGTTAAAAATTGCTAAATGTTGTATGTTTCTAAGATGTATGGATATTTGTTTATTTATAGGTGATCAAGGTGAAAAGGGTGACCCAGGTGTACCAGGTGTGTGTAGGTGTATACATTTAGCCTGATTCTTTTGGAAAATAGTTTCCTATATTTGGACAACACTGCCTGAGCATTAATGCTTTGTTTCTCTCTGACTATTACTCTAGGTTTCCCAGGGGCTTTAGGGAAACCAGGACAACCTGGTGAGAAGGGCTCCAAAGGATCAACAGGTGAGAATGTTGCTAATGCTGCACAGAAGCATGTTCTAACGTAATATAATATCATCCTTCATGAGTCTATCCGAGTAGCTTTCAAGCACTAGAATTACATTTTAAAAGATGCCTAGAATGAACACACATTTTTATTCTCTCAGAGACGTATTTACATCCAGGTGCCAGGTCTTTCATTTTCCATTTATCTGAAAGCTCCAGAGATATTTGGCTGAATGGCTTGTGAAAGATCGTGTTTATATTGTTAATGAACGTATGGGGAATCTTTGTAAAAGCTAATTGACTTAAAATATTGAATTACCTAAATAGCTTTACTAACAACAGCAAATCTTTACAGTGTGTTAAGTGATTTAACATTTACTCTAGTTTTCTGGGTTGGCATGGTGGCACAAGTAGTTAGCGTTGTCTCCTCACAGCTCCAGAGATCTCTGGTTTGATCATTTCCTTGGATTCGGGCCATATGGAGTTTAAATATACTCAATGTGGGTTTACTCTGGGTACTTTGCTCCCACATTCCAAAGAAATGTGTTTAAATGGAGTAATTGGTTGCTTTAGATTGGCCCAGTATAAATCAATGTGACAATGTAACCTTGCTGCTGTCACACATAGCCATTCATGCTCAAGTGGTTACGGAACAAAACTTTATTTTTTTTATTTTTATTTTTATTTTTTAAAGAATTGCTTTACATTTGATTCTAGATTATTTATGCATATGGGGTTTGCCTTCAGAATTGCCTTAATATTTTGTAGCATAGATTCAAAAAGAAACAAAATGGAAACATTCCTCATACATTTTGTTCCATATTGACATTATAAAGGGGCTATAGGGTCATACGGGGATGAATAGAAACAATATTCATATAATCTGTGGCATCTAAACACTGACATTAAGGACTGAAGTTGGGTAACTGTTCCCCACACAATTACACCACCACATGCAGCCTGAGCGATGTTAATAATTACAATTTACAACAGGTAAGGTTCTTTTAGTGAAGAACCATGTCTGCTGTTTGGGTCTCTAAAGGTATGAAGTGAGCTAGTGCACAGGGTCAAAGTGTTATTTTGTTTTTACTAACCCTCAAGCCAAATATCGTGGTTTTCCAGAGGTGCATTCCCATTCCAAAGTCATGTCATTGCTATTTAACTGAATACCCAGGTTTAGCAGCTATTCCATATTCCCAGTGTTCACTGTGTTTAAAAAGTGGTGTACAATACATGAGTACATTTACTCTTTTACTGGACTTTACTACCAACTGTTTCTACTTAGCAGCATCTAAACTTTAATGTTTATTAGTGCTGTATTTTCTCCACCACTGTTTAAAATGTAGACTGTCAGCACCACATGTAGTTCTTAACCAACTTATTTTTCTTTTATCAGGGGCTTCAGGTGCTGATGGAGAAAAGGGACAAAGAGGTAAGTCATGGACTGGCTAATAGTTAGCTAATATTTGAACATTTTAAATAAAAAAATACAGCATATTCATCTTCATTTTCTCTAATGCCAAGGCGACCAAGGATCAATCGGGATGCCAGGAATTAGGGGCCCACCTGGGCCACCTGGTGATGCTGGACCCCCAGGTATAATTTTATAACAATACTTAATCCAATATTTCAAATATTTGTATTGCTACAAATAGGAGTACCTTGCTACAACTTGTAGGTTATTTTTGTTACAACAGTAGTTCTCTGCAGTAATAATAAAGGGGTTACTTTAATTACAATGTACAGTTTTGTTTCTCTTAGGAATTGTGCTAGTGACAGCACTGTTTCAAATATTTTGCCATACACATACATAATATTCTTGATGAAAGCTTAATATATACTGTATGTAATTATGAGTATGATGGTCTTGGCATCTAATATGCTGAATGAATATGCTGACCCTGGTTTCAAATTTATGTACTTTTTTTTAACTTAGGAGCTTCGGGGCTTCAAGGACCTCCAGGTAACTTATGCACCTCAGAAGCATTTATTAGCACTTTAGAGCTTGAATAGGAATACTGCTAGGTTAAAACATGGATATTCAATTTTCTGACGTCCTATAGGAATTGCAGGAATTCCTGGGCGACCTGGCAG
Source organism: Parotocinclus haroldoi (assembly GCA_034779995.1). Lineage (NCBI taxonomy): Eukaryota > Metazoa > Chordata > Actinopteri > Siluriformes > Loricariidae > Parotocinclus > Parotocinclus haroldoi. The sequence continues at coordinate 2,916 of JAUZST010004386.1, read as the reverse complement.
TAAAGGTACATTTCCTTATGTTTTCCAATAAATATACAATTCACATGTGCTATGTATCACCATACTTTATTGTTCAATGATTCTGTACATTTTGTATGACATTATTTACTATGTAACATACAAATTAAGCATGTACTAAAAAAAAGTCATGTGCTGATCAGGGTGTGGCTTAAAAGTTCTGACAAACGTGTCTCCTCTAATTGCAAAATCCTTTTCAGGTGAAACTGGTGAACCTGGCAGAGTTATTAATGCAGGTGAACTGTCAGACGTTTCTTTTTTTTGTTTTGATTGAACTTTAATTTACTTTAATATAACTGATAACATATCCTTATAGCTGGATCCAGCTCTGTTGCGGTCCCTGGACCTCCAGGACCATCTGGACCACCGGGACCTCCTGGAACTCCTGGACTGCCTGGTTGGTCTCAAAATGACCTTTTGTTTTTCCAAAATCTGTTATTTATTTGATATATAAAAAAGATCACCAATAACTCGAACTCTTATCGCTCCAGGTCCTATTGGTCCGGCTGGACTCCCTGGCCAACCAGGTAACTCCATGTATTTTTATTTATTCTATTTGGTTTAAGCTAATTACAGTTTAGGTTTTGTTTGCAAAAACAGATATTACATGCAGTGTTATTAGAGCTCATGTCCTAGTTAATGGCTAAAGAATTTCTGTCACAAATCTAACCAGTGACCCCACTAATCGAGTTACATTGCAAGACAATATTACGTAATTAAGTAAGACAATTTATTTTACAAACTGAAAAATGACATAAAATGAATTTTTTTTATAGAGGCACTACTTAAATAAAAACACAATTAATTACAGACTCTCTACCATTTTGCTATTGTCTGACTCGGAGTTTAATTTGATTAATAATAATTTAGGCTTACTGAAGTTATTTATCTTATATCACTGTTTTGGACCAATGATGGTACTTTAACATAATCCAGTTCTCCAGTTTAGTGCTGATGCAGAATTCTACTGAATATTGGGAAATGCCGTTATTTAAACTTGGGTAACTTATACAATAGCACATTTTGTTGCAGTAGCGTTATTTAAAACTCCTCATTTATTTTAATTGCAGGGGACTAAATATTATTTTGGTTATTTTGGTAATTTTATACAAATAAATTACACATATTTACACATACACATATTTTAAATTATTCTATTTATCAGTTCCAATAGTTGTATAGGATTTTTTCGGTTACTTAAGATTTGGTGAAGCTACAGTTGAGCTTTTGTTTGGCAGCTTTGAACCTCCTGTTTCTAATCATTTCTTTTAGTTGCAGGGCACTGCAGTTTTTTTTTTCTTAAAAACTTATGGAAGGATATATGTACAATATATTTTGCAATGTTCACACTTAATAAAAAGGAAGGTATTTCATCTAATCATTATCATCAGAAAATTGAATCATAAATCAAATCGAATCGTTATTGTTACACCCCTACTTTTCACACAAATTAACACTTAAGCTCCATATGCAGCTTTTCGATGTGAATCAGTTTGTTAATCGAGACCTGTTTACTCCATATGTTATTTATTTGTTTTTTTTGTCTTAACACTGTATAGGTCAAAAAGGTGATAGGGGTGACCAAGGAGAAGCTGGAATTACAGTGGAAAGATCAGAGAGAGTCAGCTCAACTAGATCACAGAGTAAGAAATCTTTTAATGATGTATGTACACCAATCGGCCAAAACACTGACTACTCCCAATTGAAGCCATAAAAAGCATTACCCTTTCAAAGGTGAGACCTCTGGGAATTTTACAAAAAAACTCTGATACTCTTCAACCTCAACCGGCCACAGCCCAACACCTGCCCCAGCAAGAAGCACCGGATATAAAAGTGAAGACACGACTTTCGCTTCCTCAAAAAAGATTTGATTGATTTTCCGACTAAAAGGTTGCTTTTAAACCATGCTTTTGAGCAGTATCCATTCAGAATAAAGACTAAGAACAATGAAAAGCTTTAATTGGAAATTGACCCAGTTCACCATTTCTTGAAAAACGTTCCATTGGAGAAGCTCTAAAACCCTCTCCTTTTGACATCATCTATCTAAATATGGTAAGTCAAATTATTATGGTTTTGCCACTGATTTAGTTCTATTGTAAAATGACTAGCTGACAGGGTGTTAGTGATGTGTAAGGAGATTAAAACCTGGTCTGGGCAGGACCTACCTAAACATGATTGCAGTCAGTCCTAATGTTTTTACTTGTCTGTAAATGTATCTATATAAATAAATTACAGTGTAATGCTTTGAAAGAAATTAAAATGTTTGTGCTTCTTTTAACTATAGAGCAATTTGGATCCTCAAGCGCTTCTGAAGTTATGCAAGGCCCACCAGGTCCACCAGGTCCCCCAGGACCTCCTGGAGTGCCAGGTATATTCTGGACACCAATATATAAAGGAAAACACCATCATGTTTGTGTTGCAATGCGACGTCCTTTATTGGAAAGGAAGAAAATCGTTTTAACATTGTCCTAGAAGTTTTGACTGTCAGTAGACTGTACTTGTGGCAACATGATGAGCTGTTTATATCAAGATATTCATCCTCACACATGTACTGCTGGTTTGCAGGGTACGGCACACCTGGTCCAAGAGGAGAGAAAGGAGAACCAGGCAGTTTTGTGCCTAACTCAGGTCAGCCTTTCTGATGTTTTTATATCAAATATGATAACTTGTGTTACATAGCTTACATAGTTTGCCATTTTCGTAACATTTCAACATATTTGTATAATTGTAACAGGGACATTTTTTGCTGGGCCACCAGGACCACCTGGGCCCACAGGTCCTAAAGGAGACCAAGGTGAGTCCGCAAGAACTCTCTCACTCACTCTCTCTCTCTCTCTCTCTCTCTCTCTCTCTCTCTCTCTCTGTCTCTCTCTCTCTCTCTCTCTCTCTCTCTCTCTC
>JAUZST010004385.1:0-16354 GCA_034779995.1 Parotocinclus haroldoi | reverse complement strand
GAAATTTGGAAACAACATATTTTTCCCTTAAAATGATACATTCTCTCAGTTTAAACTTTTGATCTGTGATTTGTGTTTTATTCTGAATAAAATATTAGATGTTGGCACCTCCGCATCATTGCATTCAGTTTTTATTCACAATTTGTTTAGTGTCCCAACTTTTTTGGAATCCGGTTTGTATAGTAAATTCTTTATTAAAGCTACTCACCATCCTCTGTCTCAAAGTCAGCAAAGCAAAGCTCAGAGCCCTTGTTCGTGATGAGGATTTCTCCATTAAGTGTGAAAATCATTGACTTGTCCTCCATGTTGATCATGCAGCCCACCACATCCCCAGCATGCCAGCAACGGCCAAACAACCGGCTGCCCTGGTGGAGACGATGGCCCTGGAGGTAAAGCAACAAGTGATATAAATGATATATGGTAAAAGTAAAATACAGTTCAAAACATTTTCTGTTTCCCCAAATCTCATATTTGCACAAGTAAGTAAGCAGTGTAATGTAAATATACCCAATACCAAAAATCACCCAAATAGAAATGTCAGATTGCTGCAAAAGTCAGGGTGTCTCAGGCAGGTGTGTAAAGGATTACAGGTGTGGTCTGATTGGACACTGGGTCGCATTTTATGCCACAAAAAGGCATAAAATTGCTTCCTTCTCTGCCCTACTTTTGGTTACTGTACCTCTTGGTAAGAGATTGTTGACAGCTAGACATGCCTCTGTGGTACACTTAAAGACATTTTGAACAGTTGACAGACTTTAAGTTGGGGGCGCATCACTGGACTGAGAGAAACATGATTCTAGCAAACTGTCTGCCATCAACGACATTCTGACAAAGCTGTTAGGAGGTGTTGGGAGTCGTGTCATTTGGAGCTTATAACCACTTGCACTTAATCACATCTTAATGCCATCAGCCATTTAATTACAGGTTCAAAGTAAAACATTAATGATCTATTCCCATCTTATCATAATACGCTTAGGAATACTTGCCTTGAATGCATTGCTCAAAAGATCCTGTAAAAGGACAAGCTACACCCAATTGCCACTTCAGCCACATTTGCTTAGCTGCTTACTGATACAAATACTATATCTAATCAGGCATTTACGTGGACTGTGGATGCATTTAAGCATGTAGATATGGCCAAATGACCTACTAAAGTCCAAACATCAGAATGGGGTAAAAAGGGCTGGTCTTGGTATTTCACAAGCTGCTGATCTACTAAGGCTTTCATGCATGGCCATCTCTAGGATTTAGCAAAAAAAAGAGAAAATATCTATGCTGATATATTATGTCAGATGAGATGTATGAGGTCAGAGAAGAATGGCCAGACTAGTTTGAGCTGATAGCAACTCAACCACAACCACTTAATACAACGGAAGAATATAGCATTCATCTTTGAATGCACAACATATCAAATTGCACCAGATGTGCTACAGCAGCAGAAGGTCACACCAGGTGCCACTCCAGTCAGCAAAGAACAGGCAACTGTTGCTGCAATTCACACAAAATCACCAAAACTGGACAGTAGAAACTTGGAAAACTGTTTCCTTGAATTCTGCTGTGACATTCAGATGTCAGGATCAGAATCTGGCGTAAAGAAAGCATTGATGCATCCTGCCATGGTATCAGCAGTTCAGGCGGTGGCATCTTAATAACAACTGAGCATAGTTTAAAGATAAAATCAGTATCTTGACGCTGGAATTACTCACCAACCCTGACAATACATTCCCATTCCTTAATGACTACAGTGTAACCAACTTCTACACTACATAACTTATGCCCTACAATTTCATTAGGGAATATTTCATAATGGGTTATCCCCTAATTTTTGTGAGCAGTATACATGCCATGACAGAAAGCTCAACTCATCAGGAAAATAGTTTTTTGAACATGACAATCTCTGAGGAATGTTTAAATCAACATGTTTAATCTATGCCACCAAAAACGAGGCTTACCAAAGATAACATGCACCCAATAAGGTTTTGACAGATCTACTCTTAAACAGAGTAGTTATACAAAGAGTAGTCATATAAATAATTCTGGTTTCCCCATGCCATCCCTATGGCCCTGACAAACAGCAGATGTCACACTTCAGAATCACCCACAGCAGGTACAACGCAAAAAATGCTGTCATGGCACAGTTGTAAGGTGCACTGGGCAGGGACATGATTTGATCCAAATTTCTGCCTTAAGTCACATCGCCAGCAGAATGTTAAGCAGAAAACCAGACTGCTGAGAGTATTCAGAATTAGTTTTCATCTCCGCACAACAGCTGTGATGAAGTATTTTATTTCCACTTATGAGCTTCTTAGAGAAAATGGAGGGCATGTAACTAAGCTCCCACTGTCAGATGCCAGGCCTAAGATTGCATTAGCATGTGGATGGAACTCTTCAACTTGTACTGTAATTCCTCCAGAATATAGAAGTTACAGTGTGATGTTACATCAACAATAAGAGCAGCAATAGTGTGGAATGTCCAGCATTATTTTAGTGATATTGCCAAGGTCGCTACTAAAATAGCAACACAGATTCCAAAATTTTCCTTCTAATAATGAACCATTATTATTTATTAAAACGTAAAATAACAAAATGTTGCAGACATCTAAATACATGGGTAATTTCTTCTATTTGGAGAAGTAGTTTCACTATATTTTGGAACACATCTGTGAAGTCACACAGTGACGTTAAACAGTCCTTGCTCACAACTGGCAATACAATTAATCTCAAATATCATTGGTCCGTGCAAGCCAAGTTCTCCTTCAATGCTGGCAAACCATTCCTTTATGGACTATTAGGAGGCAGTGCAGAAAGTTGATGGCGGATGGAAGCCTATGAAATAGTCATATTAAGAGTCACTGAGGTATTCAATATAACTATTATACTGCCATATTGGACATATATGTGAGTGCTTTATGTTCTGTATAATGAATTTATGTATTTATCTATATGTTATTAAATTGATTGTATACATGATACTGGCAAAAATAGTTGATCCTTTGATCGAGAGAAAATCTGACACACACACACACACACACACATATATACACTGCTCAAAAAATAAAGTGAAAGCTTAAACAACACAATATAACTCCAAGTCAATCAAACTTCTGTAAAATCAATCTGTCCACTTAGGAAGCAACACTGATTGACAATCAACTTCACATGCTGTTGTGCAAATAGAATAGACAGCAGGTGGAAATTATTGTCAATCAGCAAGACACACTCAATAAAGGAGTGGTTCTGCAGGTGGGGACCACAGACCACTTCTCAGTACCTATGATTTCTGGCTGATGTTTTGGTCATTTTTGAAGGTTGGTGGTGCTTTCACACTCGTGGTTCAGGTAGTGCACAGGTCATTCAGGATGGCACATCAATGCGAGCTGTGGCAGGAAGGTTTGTTGTGTCTGTCAGATTAGTGTCCAGAGGCTGGAGGTGCTACCAGGAGACAGGCCAGTACACCAGGGGACATGGAGGAGGTTGTAGGAGGGCAACAACCCAGTAGTGTGCAAGGAGGAACAGGAGGAGCACTGCCAGAGCCCTGCAAAATGACCTCCAGCAGGCCACAAATGTGCATGTGTCTGCACTAACGGTTAGAAACGGACTCCATGAGGATGGTGAGGGCCCGACGTCCACAGCTGGCGGCCAAAGAACATCAGTACTGGCAAATTCACCAGCGGCCCTGTGCTCTTCGCAGATGAAAACAGGTTCACAATGAGCACATGTGACAGACGTGACAGAGTCTGGGGATGCTGTGGAGAGCGATCTGTTACCTACAACATCCTTCAGCATGACCGGTTTGCCAGTGGGTCAGTAATGATGTTATGTGGCATTTCTTTGGAGGGCCGCACAACCCTCCATGTGCTTAATGGCCTAACTGCCATTAGGTACCAAGATGAGATCCTCAGACCTCTTGTGAGACCATATGCTGGTGCAGTGGGCCCTGGGTTCCTCCTAATGCAGGACAATGCTAGACCCTAGACCGTTCTCCAGAACTGAATCCGATTGAGCACATCTGGAACATCATGTCTCGCTCCATCCACCAATGTCACGTTGCACCACAGACTGTCCAGGACTTAGCAGATGCTTTAGGCCAGGTCTGGGAGGAGATCCCTCAGGAGAACATCTACCACCTCATCAGGAACATGCCCAAGCGTTGTAGGGAGGTCATACAGGCACGTAGAGAGTCACAATACTGAGTCTCATTTTGACTATTTTTAAAGACATTACATCAAAGTTTAATCACATTCAACTTTGTACAGAACAAAGTATTCAATGAGAGTATATATATATATATACTATGACACATCCTTATAATATATGGATCTTAAATTGCTTGTAATGTATAGAAAGAGAAATTACAATGTTCAGAACTAGTGGCTGATGTGAGAGAGCGTGGGTGAAAGGCACATATTAGACCAGTACAGATCGGTGTTAGGGGTTTTGCACTAATGTCCACCACATCTCTGCTAACTGAATTTGTATTTAAAAGCCATGTGTTAAAGTCAGCTGTAAAATAACTGTCTGATATAGCTGAAAGAGCTAGTCGGTAGTTCTGGAAAAAGGCCAGGGCATAACTAAATATTTAGGAATATTATAATGGATCCTAGAGGATTATGGAGGCAAAGGTGAAAATACATTGTGTATATAACAAGTGGTGATTATAATGTATACAGGGAAATGTGAGTACCTGTAGTAGATTTGTAGGGTCAACTTGGAGGAGAGTTGGTCTGGGATGCCAGAACTCACTGCTGAACCTTATGGAGGTGACGTGGGCTTGATTCAGCGAAGCACTGACGAAGGGAGCTGCCTACCTGATGACCGCTATAAAGAGTTCACAAGGAAGTGGTTTCTATAGAATATAGATGTAGCATAGGTGCTGGTGTGACTTGGGTAATAAGTGCAGGATTGTGTAACCTAGTTATCTTATTTTAGTTCATGTGCATTTAATAGTTAACATTCAGTTGCTGATCGGCTCTTAAGCGGCCATAGCAACATAGGACAGTGGCAAGCAAATTACCATGGAGGTAGGGAATGTGCTGGTTTCTGTAGGCTACCTAGGCATTATGTGAAAGATTATCATCTTTTCCGTAGCATTTCATTCATGACCAGAATATAGCTTTTTAGCAGTTTGTGCTATATCACATCTTCTGTGGGATTGGATCAGATAGATTAGCCTGTGCTTCACATGCACACCAGTGAACCTTGGTCACCCATGATCCTGTCATCAGTTAACATATTTTCCTTCCTTGGACCCATTTGACAAACATTAAGATGTATAAAATTGTCTTAATAATCTTGGTTGAATGATGAGGACATAAAAACAATGAATGTACATGCATGTGCCTATGTTAAGTGTGTAAAACATGGTAACAGGCATCCATTCAAACTTTGAATATGACATTTTTAGTTGAAACTATATTGTTCAATGATTTTTTAGATAAATATTTTGACCCAGACTTCTATCTATCACAATTTGGACCTTAACAAAATTATACAAATCCTTATTAATTTTCTTGCACCTGGGGCAGCACAGTTTCATAAGTGGTTAGCTTCAGAGCTCCCCATTTAAGTTCCTGGCCCAGACTCCATTGGTGGGGTCCATTTATGTTTTCTACTTGTGTCTGTGTAGGTTTCTTCTCTTATTCCAAAGACATGCATTAGGAAAAATGTTCTCTCTAAGTGTAACACTGTTACTGTGTGTTTGTGTTTACACTCACTGCGCTGGATTGGCACCCTGTCTAGGGTTGGATTTGGGCCACGTGTACTGTTTAGCCTACAGTTCCCCGTGACCATGAATTGAATTAACTGAGAATAAAAATGAATAAAACTGGCACTCCTGCCTGAAAATACAGTACATTTACTTAACAAACTGAGGCAGAGACCAAACAAGGTCTCCCAAAATCAATTAAAATTATATTTTTCTTTTCACCACAACTATACATTAGTCTGTTGATTCAGGTTTTCAAACTGAATGCTCTTTTTCCTAGTTTACATAAACTCCAAACTGAGTTAACATTTCTCCAATGTAACATTTCTGCATGTTTCCCAGCCTATTTTCTAACTCTCTTTTCCAGTGTGAATCTCCACTTGTTTCTGAATATTAACTCTTCCACACTAGTGTCTGGGCTCTCTTTTATTGTTTATCTCTTTTCTCTTTTTCTTTGATTCTAAATGCTTCAAACACGTTTCAGTCTGTCTTCAGTTTTCTCTTGATTTATTGTCTCTTTATCTCCTAACAAATATGGTTGATTTATCTTTGTTTTTCTCCAAACACTCACAAGGGGACACGTAATTACCAACTGATTAAAGGAAGTGCTTTTTAACTGGAATAATACCACTATGCTGAACCATGGTTTGGCTCAGGTTGCCAGGGCCAGATAAACATGTAAAAACAAAAAACTCAAATTTGCCCTTAAATAAATTATAATCCATTGTCAAACTCTGTGCCACATTGTCAAGCACACATACTGTTGTGGCTAAAATATGTGAGAATGGCATAAATTTTGGCCTGAGGACCGTCAACTATAGAGAACACAGCTAATGGATTGGCCCACCAAGTGAGAGCTTGCTCAGGAATGGCAGAGGATAGGTGTGAGTACATCTGAATGCACAGTGAGACCAAGGTTCTTGGAGGATGGCTTGGTGTGAAGAAGAAACAGAAAAAAACTTTAAGGACAACCTCATATTCTGCAGGAAGTTTAGGGATTGGACTTCAGAAGATTGAGGTCAAGTTGTTTTCATTGATAAAGTCCCCTTATGACTGTTTGGGACAATGGAAAAATGATTGTCCAGAGAAAAGGTGAGTGCTACCATGAGTTCTGTGTCATCCCAACAGTGAAGCATCCTGAAACCATTCATGTGTGGGGTAGCTTCTAATCCAGGGGAAGGGATTTGTTCAAAATTTTGCCTAATACAACTGCCTCGAATAAAATATGGCCTCAAAAAATCATCCAAGATCAACTTCTCCCAACAATCCAGGAGCAATTTGAAAATGAACTGATAAGTATTAACCAAGTGCCAGACATTGAAATTTTGGATCAATGGCCAGGAAACTCCCCAAGATCTCCTCAATCCCATTGAGAACTTGTACTTCATTATACCATATCATCATGTGACAAAAGACTCAAAAATTGTGACAGCAAACTTTGTGAAAACCAAAATTTATGCCATTCTCAGAACCTTTGGCTACGACACCACAGGGACTACTGGAAGATACATGTGTGATCTTCATCACCAAAACAACTGGATATACCAGTGAAAGTATCAGTGCTGACACCACAATTAAATAATACTGTATTTGCTCTGATGTCTGAACAACTAGATGCAGCACTGACCAATCCACAATGGTTTTTGTTTGCTCATTTAATTAACATGCTAAATTAAAATTATCAATAATTTAATGCAATAGAGGTTATTCCTTAAGTGGAATTAGCATCCAACTATATGTGTGTGTGTGTGTGTGTGTGTGTGTGTGTATACCAGCATCTGACTGATTTGCCATTTATGAACACACAGTCTTGGTTCAGTGCAGTTCGTTCAAACTGTTTCCACATCACACTGCCAAGAACTTTAATAAGTGAAGCCATTTTAAACGTGGTGAGAGGAACACTAAAGGGTGTTCCTCTCAGCTTAAGGGTTGCGGCGAGAGAGGTGCCAAGGCAGGAAGGCAGAAAGCAGGATACAATGTTGCCAAATAGAGGAAGAGAAAATAAATGCTGCATTTCATACACTGGGATTTGCACTTGAGAGGGAATGGCTGATTTTCCTACGAGTATTTTTACTTATTGTGAATAGTAACAAGGCTACTGATTAGTTTGTCAGTCATGTTGTTTTATTAGCGTTTGCATGCTCTGCCTTTGGTATGTGTGTGCTTTTCCTGCATGTTTATGGTTTTCATAAGGTTGACTTTTGATCTCAATATGTTTACCAGGATCTGGAAAAGACCTGATCCAACTGATCAAATAAACTAAGAGTTAAGATTAACACATGGCTCTGGACCATTCAAACACACACATTTGGAGTATTTAACCTCAATACCCTAAAGCAAATCTGTTAACCCTTTTTTTCAAAAGAAAGTTAAAAGTGGGGACTATCAAGGTCTCCTCACTATATAAAAAAGGCAGAGCTTTCTATCATCGAGGGGATATTTATTGTACACACACACACACACACACACACACACACACACACACACACACACACACACACACACACACACACACACACACACACTGTAGAGACCTTCCATTGCCATAATGATTATTGTAGCTAACATAAAGCAAAGAATCTATGGGTTAAAATAAAAGAAACGAAAACTGGTCCCCACAATAGACAAACACACACACACACACACACACAAATTTAGGGCCAACATAAACAACATTACACCTCCAGCACATCTGGGGCCTCTGCACTCTCTGTGCTTACATCCAATATCCAAAATGAAAGTGCAAATGAGCCATGAAAAGGTGCTCATGTGTGTATTTGTGTATGTTCATACATACATGTTCCTTGCTCATGCATGCCACTCCCCATCTGCAGTAGCCACTCTTTCTCCGTTGTGTGGACAGGCCAGATGATATAAATGACCCACTGCTGCGCTATAAAAATAATCATATAACCCAACTGAATGTTTGCTCTGCAAGAATGGGAATAAGGGAAATGTATTGGGTAATTAGCTTCATACCCTCAGGCCTTTTGACATGAAATAATCCTGCACACCCATTTTTATGTTTCCTTTAATATGCTGTTCAAAACAGATACAGAAGCATACCTCTGTACCATAAATGCAATTGTCATTTGGTGAGGTTCAGTCACAAATTACAACAGTGTCTAGAAATTGGAGCAAAAAGGTAATAGCTCCATAACCCTGCTTTGTGATATAGTTATGGCTAGAAGGTTACAGGCAGCTCTTGCTATAAATACTATTTCCTACATTCACATAGTACTATTGATGGGGAGTAGCCAAACTTAACTTGAATCATTGCTTCCCATGAAAATAAGCAAAGGTATATTACAGTGGCAGTAAATCTTGCAGACAGGTAGTGAGCAGTTCTTGTTGAACAAAACTCTTTTCTATGAGACATGCAAAAACAACTCCTGTTTTCAACATCCTAGCACCGTGTCAGGTTACAACAGCCCTCTGTGGCTTTCTTCTGATATAGCACACATCCATATTTCATAAAGACATGTAACAGAGCAGGGTGGTAAATCTCAGCAGACTACCAAGGTTGGGGTGGAGGTGATCAGACCAAAAAAGAATGGCCAAGTTCTCAAAGAGCTATGAGCAGAGGCTCAAGGTCAAGAGGAACACTTTTGAAGACAAGCAAGTAATCACAGATGTAAGTAATGGAGGAAGAGCATGGCTGTAAATATCTTGTTGTCAGAAGAAGTGCATTTATTCTTTACTTATCTACACTAACAAGTCACTTTATTAACTCCTTGTTTTTACACTCACTGTTAAGTTAATAAGTTCCACTTGCCATATAGATTTACATTGTAGGTCTATAATTACAGAATGTATTTCACTTGTTTAATTCCAACATTATCTGACCAAAAACATTTCTGTATAAACTGTCAAAAGCCATCTTAGGGAAGCTTATCTGCACGCTCGTAGTCCTCCTCTCCACCTGAATGCAGTTTGTTGTTGTAACCGGCTCGAATGGGAAAATGCTCACATTCGATGGTCCTGATGTCAGCGTTGTGAATTGAGCTGCCCATGGGCAGGTGTATGCTATGGACAATGAACACAGGTGCATTTTATCAATGGCTTTTGAATGCACAGAGAGACTGTGACAAGTCCTAAAGGCCAGTGTTGTGCCATTCATCCACGACCATCACCTCATGTTGCAAGAGTCTGTACACAATTCCTGGATGCTAAAAACATATGTTTTGGATTTGCCAGTGTGTTCCAGTTCCTGCTAATATTTAACAACTTAGCACAGCTATTGAAGAGTGGACCAACATTCCACAGGCCACAATCAACCTGATAAACATTATGGGAAGGAGATGTGTTGCACTGTGTAAGCCTAATGGTGGTTACTTCCTGGTCCCACTTCCTCCCCCTGTACCCCCAATACATTAAAAATAAACTGCACAGTATAGATTGACCTTTTATTGTGGCCAGCCTACGCTACACCTGTGCAATAATCATGCTGTCTAATCAGAATCTTGATATGCCACACCTGTGGGGTGGATGGATTATCTCAGCAAATGAGATGTGCTCTCTAACACAGATTTAGACAAATTTGTTCACAATACTTGAGAGAAAAAAAGCCCTTTTGCATACATAGAAAAATTCTATGATTCAGCTCATGAAAAATGGAAGCGAAAACAAAAGTGTTGTTATATTTGTGTTACATATACAGTGCTTTGTTTGTTTCCTTTACTCTCTTCTCTAATGGTTAGAAATCTCACAGGAGCAGCACAGTGGATCCACCACACAGTGGATCATTCTCAGAATTGCAGTGGCACTGATTTGGTGTTGGTATGGTACGATTGGATCAAGCTCAGCACTGCTGCTGCAGTGTTCACTCACTGTGCACTATATTGGATACATCTATTATATTGCTTCACCATGTAACTGTAAAGTAAGAGACAGTAGTTGTTGCAGTTTGTTTTAGTCATACTCTAATCCTTCATCATGCTCGCAGCATGCTGCCTACAAAACGCTGGTGTCTGGACATTTTTAGCCTAGAAGTGACACTGAGCTGTTTGGAATTGCCAGCAGCAATGCTGTGTCTGATCCATTCATATCAGTACAACACACACTAACACACCACCACCACAATAGTGTCAGTGCTGAGAATGATCCACCACCCAAATAGATACGGATCTGTGCTGGTCCTGGTCATTAGAGAATATAGTAAATGGAACTAAAAAATATGCAGCATACAGCATACCAAGTATGTAGAGAAATAGATGGACTACACTCTTTAATTGTAGAACTACAAAGTTATTATATTGCATATGGTGAGTGGAATTGTTAAAATACACAATGAGGGTAGAAGCAAGAATGAGTAACTAATAAAGTAATCAGAGTTATGTTTAGCTTTGCTGTGTGTTTTTTCCTTTTTTCTTTTTTAATTACAGCAGTATCTCACAAAAATTAGTACACCCCTTATATTTTTGTAACTATTTTATTATTTCTCAACATGAAACAACGCTGAAGATGTGACACTTTGATACAATGTAAAGTAATCAGTCTACAGCTTGGATAACAGTGTCAATTTGCTGTGCTCTCAAAATAACTCAACACACAGTTTTCAATGTCTAAACCACTGGCAACAAAAGTAAGTACAAACCTAAGTGAAAATGGCCAAATTGTGCCCAGTTAGCCATTTTCCAATCCCGGTATCATGTGACTCATTAGTGTTACAAGGTCTCAGGTGTGAATAGGAAGCAGATGTGTTCAATTTGGTGTAAAGATGGTTTAGGCTATAAGAAGATTGACAAAACCGTGAAAGTGAGCTGCGGCACAGTGGCCAAAACAATACAGTGGTTTACCAGGACAGGTCCCACTCAGAACAGGCCTCACCATGGCCAACCAATAAGTTGAGTGGACATCTCAGAGTCATATCCAGAGGATGGAATTTGAAAATAGGACGTTAGGAGTGCTGCCAGCATTGCTGCAGAGGTTAAAGGGGTGAGGGTGTCAGCCTGTCAGTACTCAGACCATACACCAAACATTGTATCAAACTGGTCTTGCAAGGCTGTTATCCCAGAAGGAAGCCTCTTCTGAAGATGATGCACAAGGAAGCCTCCAGACAGTCTGCTGAGAACTGTCTGTCTAAAAATATGGATTACCACAGGGTAGTATTCCAACATGAATACAACCCAAAACACACATCAAAGATGACCACTGCCTTGCTAAACAAACTGAGGGTAAAGGTCAAGCATGTCTTCAGACCTAAACCCTACTGAGAATCTGTGGGGCATTCTCAAATGGAAGGTGGAGGAGTGCAAGGTCTCTAACATCCACCAGCTCTGTGATGTTGTCATGTCACTCACTTTTGTTGCCAGCAGTCTAGAAATTAATGGGTGTGTTTTTAGTTATTTTGAGGGCACTGTTGTACCAATTATAGTCTGTCTACTTTACTTAGTATTAAAGTGTCATATCTTCAGTGTTATCCCAAAATCTATAATAAATAATTACAACAATCTTATCCTTTAGTTCTTCTCAACTCAGCTCTAAGTCTCCCTGAATAAGTGTATTTGACATGTGTGTGTCATCTTTGGGAAAAAATGCATAAATAAACATTTAAGTTTCTTGTCTTGTGTGATCATGCACCCTATTTCCGCACCAAAAAGTACAGAATTCATTATTTAAAATGTATTGGGAACATTTTAAATACAACTTGTTTTAAGTAAATAAAAACCTGGAATGGCATCATTAATATCATCACAACAGTTTAGCCTTAATTTGACTAAATGTGAAACTTGTAAAACTATAATATATTAAATTAAATCTATCATTTCTGTACACAAAAATATTATAAAAGCTTTAAAGTTTTAGTTTACTATGAGTATGTGTTATATACAGCATGTGTTTATGCACCTATGTATGTTTGGCATGCGAAATCTGGAAACTGGAATGAAATACTGCTCTGTAAAGAAAGTTTTGCAAGGATTGTATGTTTCTTTTTAGTCACACATATTGACTTGTGTAGGTGTAAAGGTAGAGGTTCTCATACAAAACAGAGCCAAATTGTGGGACTATGTTTCACTGGTTCAGCATGTTTGTATTTTAAGTCTGTGCGACTTCTGATCCAGAATCTGGAAGGAGCCAGAATAGACTGATCAAATAAACCAAAAGTTTAAACCTATCACACACACAGAGGGTCTTGGTAAACGTGTTCTGGGAAAATTCCATTGACATAAAGACTACTGTAGCTCATGAATGCTACAACTGTACCTTACCATAACCTTATCTGGAGTATGTTAAAGCCAAACTTTGTTTTCTTTTCTTTTGTTCTTATTTTCTTTTCATTTATAATAATAATAATAAGAAGAAAAAGAAGAAGCATCCAGGAAGATGCCCAGATGATCTTCAGTTTGTCCACAAATGTGTGAGAAAATGAATGTTTAAAAACAATGTAGAAGAAAGAAAGAAACAAAGAAAGAAAGAATGGATTTTCATATCTTTCCCTATACAGTTCACAATATCATTACATGATTTAACGAATAACGAGAAATTTAATTTCTTAAAGGTCAAGAGTGCAAGGTTAACCCGAAAGCCAGTGATCTTCGATCCATCATACGGCATCAAAATCTGAAATTTAACAACAGCTGACAGAACAATGGATTGCGTTGGCAAATGTTAACCAATGTTCTCCTGTCTCACTGGGTCTTCTTTGGGTACTCAATTTTCCCCCACATTCCAGAGATATACATAAAGGCAACTGGCATCTCAAAAGTGTTCCAGTGTGATTTTGTGTGTGTTTGGGTGCATGTACCATATGATGGACTTGTGACCCTGATTGTATTAAGTGAGTATAAAGATGAATAAACGAATAGCTCAAGGCACTCACCAAACCATATTTACCAAACCAGACTTCAAGAGCTTATGAAACAGAAAAATGTCATTCTTCTCCGAGTGTTATTCAACAGAGCCATACGCATTGCTGTTTATTTTATTTTGTGCATGTGGTAGCAATGGAAGCTGCCTAGATTTTAAACAGACTATTATGACCATGTTATGTTTGTCATTTCTGTACTTTATAGTGTGTTTTAAAAGTCAGTGCAGATGTATTACTCATGTGTCTCTGATGTTGCATCATTCAGAGCTCTGTGCTTCATTCTGAAAACTCACATCTAATTTAAAGAGGTCAGATGGGGGTTCGCTCTTGGATATACTCTCCACCCTTGTGAGGTTTTCCTCTGATTGCATTCCAGCCACATCTTCAGACGTATACTAAACAAGTCAATAACAGAATGTTCCCTATGTGGGTGATAATGACTCTTCTGATTTGAGCACTGCTTAAATTAACTATGGAGTTACTCAACGTACCCTAGCTTATCTATAAACCTTCTCAATAATGGGTTTACCTGCGTTCACCTGAGGAGCGAGCAGGACTCTTTAATGAACGTTATTCATGCTGTAATGACTTTAAATGAGGAATAAAAGCCTGATGTTTACATTAAAAACTTCAGACGTGAATGAAGAGCGTGGCTCTTTCTGACACAGACAGAACAGTCACACAAGACGCAAGAAGTTGACATGTATCATTTGCTTAAGGTTGAGTGCACTGGATTTCCCCAGTTGGTGTGGATTTCTTGGGCAAAGCTGTGTGCCAGACACACAAAACCTCTCTCTCTTTTCCCAGTCCCGCTGCTGAGTGATGACTGGCTTTAGTTCTCTATCCGATAAAACACTTATGCCGTTGCTTCAACTTTGATTTAAATTTAGCTGTTAAGCCTTTTATAAAAAGATTACAAATATTTATGGAAGTGCTGACCGGTAAATACAACAATAATAAAATATGGATAAAACACAATATACAAAACAAAATATAACAGCATATTAACTATTTAGTGTTCAGAATGTTGCATGTTTGGAGTAAGAATGTTAACATCTCATGAGAAAATAATAGCATCAAGCCTTTGGTGTAAATGAAGAACATTATTTGTTTTGGATGTTTAGATGTTTGAAAACAGCTTCTGTAGGCTACAGTGGCAAATATTGTGACCTCATCTAACACTTGAGAAACAGCAGCCTTTGGCAGTTTGGGATGCCAAGTCAACCCTTCTACAGTCAGACATTTGATCAGAAATAGTCTTTTAGCAATGCTAGCATTTTGTGTTGCAGTATTTCAGTAATGGGGATTTTTGGGGTCAGTGTCAACGAAAATGTTTAATTTTATATCACACATCACTTTGATTTCACTATACACGATCTGCACTTAAACCAGTCAGTGTTATATTGCTGACCCAGGTGCATTAAAGTGAAAACTGTATTTACTGTATTAAACTGTCTTTACCCCAAAGGTTTAAATCTGTCAGTACATTCTTTATTTTCATAAATTTTTCGAAGCTTTCTAAGATTGCATTTATTGTCCTTGTCTGAAATCCCAAAGGCTATCACCTCTCTCCACACTTTGACCCTGCTTCTCTCTATTTCTCTTTTGTACCTTCATCACTCCTATTTTCCTTGGCAGATGTCAGGAGACTTTGACATCTGCTGATGATCTAATACTGCTGCTCAGGGCCAAGTCCAACAGAATAAAAAACGAAAAATACTTGCACTGACTGTATTTTCTCCTCATTTGCCTCATGGTGAAATAGGCTGCCAGTGCTCACAAACCTCACGTTAATCACTCGCAAATGTTATCCATGATGTTTGTCAGCTAGTTTGAATGTAAAGCCTGTTGTCCCTGATCATGGTGGTTCTAAGGAAAGCCATTATGTCCGAGGGATGCATACTGGTTTTAGAGAAATTTATATTACATTTAACTGGTGTCAGTTTTATTTATGAGGGGAAATGATAGATGATGTATTGCAGCAATAGGCAAAGCTCTCATCAAGTGGGTGTGTGGCTGTCAATGTGTATCTGCACGAAGGCTTTATCCAGTACATGTGCGTGAAAATGACTCTGAGCTGCTCTCACGCTCAGGCTCTGCAACAAAGAGCAGTATTGTAAGAATGTGCGTTCTGAACTTTCCTCAGACCTTTATTACTAACCCAAATGCACACACAAACTGACAAGCAAAAGCAGTGCGCTACACAACCCAAAAGGGAGTAACTGGACTAGCAGTGGTACGAGCAGGAGTAGTCCGCTGGGACTTGGCATGTTTGCTTTTCTGGTATTTAGTTAAAATCATGCATGTAATAAGGAGAAAATAGCTTTTAAGTCTGCCTGTAGGAAACATTGTGTGAGGAACTGCTGCATTAGCCTTATTAAAGACAGACCAGAGTAAGTAGCTATGAATAAAAGAGTTTTGAGTCGAACAGGATTAGCAGATTTTGTCTGTACCCGGGAGGAAAACTACACACTAAAATAAAACAATGTTATTTATTGAATAACATCTCAATTATTTTATGTTTACTAGTTAGAATCTCTCTCTCTCACTCTTTCTTTCTCTCTCACTCTCACTCTCTCTCACACACACGTTCTATATATCTCTCTTACTCCTTCTCTCCTTTTCTCTCTCACACACACGTTCTATATATCTCTCTTACTCCTTCTCTCCTTTTCTCTCTCACAAACATTCTATATATCTCTCTTACTCCTTCTCTCCTTTTCTCTCTCACAAACATTCTATATATCTCTCACTCCTTCTCCTTCTCTCTCTCTCTCTCTCTCTCTCTCTCTCTCTCTCTCTCTCTCTCTCTCTCTTTCTCTCTCTTTCTCTCTCTCTCT
>JAUZST010004384.1:0-16356 GCA_034779995.1 Parotocinclus haroldoi | reverse complement strand
TCTGAGAGAGAGAGAGAGAGAGAGTGCGAGAGAGAGAGAGAGAGAGTGCTAGATAGAGAGAGAGTGCGAGAGAGAGAGAGAGTGCGAGAGAGAGAGAGAGTGCGAGAGAGAGAGTGCGAGAGAGAGAGAGAGATATGTTCGTAAATTACGAACGTATTTTAGTGCCAACGTACAAACTGTGTGACGTCCTAAACTTGAAACGTAACGTAACATCCTAACAGCTAACCACACCAGGAAAGCAATAGAGCCTAATAAAGATAAAGAAAGGATTATAAGATGCAACACCTGAATCAGCACTTAAGAGGTTCTCTGCCAGTTTCAGTCGAATGGAACCGTCAGTCGAACAAACAAAGCTCGATTTAAACGCCTTAACAGATTAAACAAATATTCAAAACACGATTAAGGTCCGTTTAAAGCGGCTCTGCTTGTCATCAGAAAAGGAAAATACATTTGTACCAGTTTTCTGCCTGCGATTCCCTGTTCTCTCAGCAGGTGTCGCCCTAGTTTTGAGTCGTTCAGATGCGACCTCGGACGTGTAAAGGCCGAGCGCAACCGGGGTCAGTGAGCAAAAAGACCAATTTTGTAATGGTTTATATCAAATGCGATTGTAAGGGCCGAATTCCGTAAATCCCGGACCAGGTTTTGATCGTTTGGCGTGAGCAGGAGCGTCGATGGATAAATCTGGGCAGTGTTCGAATGATGCTCTTGAGAAATCTTCCAATACGTCCTGGGCTGGCAGATCTAACCTAAAAGTCCTTAGAATACAAACACATTTTATTAGTGTGTTTATTAGTACGATCAATCCGATATGGAGGGTCGGATTTCTGCTTTGCATGCCGGCAATAACTCGTGAAACACATTGCAGATTATAGGACGAAAAAGCAATATCCAGGGTTGCCAGATCCGCCAGTTTGATGCCAGCTTGCCAAAAATAAGAGCAATTTCCTATGTGCAGAATAAATGGACCTGGCAACCGCGTTTGCTTCCACTGACTCTGAAACCGAACTGAAATCGGATAAAGGGATGCTGATCCAGCTCTCTCTGTCAGATTTCTTAATTCGATGTCTCGATCAAAGTTTACACGACTGTGATTTTAAGGGGGTGTAAAGGCTCTTTGCATCTTATAATCCGGAACAGATCTACCCAGTTGTCCTAACCGTTAAACCAGCATAATACGAGAGCAGGTAGCAGCTGTGAGAACTCCAGATCGGATAGTTATGCCGGCTTTACCAGCCTCACTGTGCAGTGAGTACGCTAATCTATGCATGCAACCTACATGCACACCAGCAAGCAGCAAACGTCACGTCCGTTTACTACGCCAAGGTCTCAAGGAGCCATTCTTGGGGTTAATCTGGAAGGAACTACCCCATGTGGAGCTCTGGCAATAACGCCGAAGCGACAAAAGCCATGCAGACGACTCAAGTCGCTTAGAGGCTCAGCAATCCGTCAACCGTGGACTTCACTGTGGCTCCATTCGTCTGCGTTTCCCCATTTTTAGCCCAACAACCAGTGGAGGTTGTCCTCAACATAGTCTCTTACAGAATGTCACCAGGGTTCCTATGTCTTGAGAAAAGTTACCTGCCCTGACGTAAGAGCTAAAAAAGGTCCTGATTCATCTTTTTTTAAAGTGGTAAAAACAAGAAACGTTCCTGTGTTCTTGAGGGCTGAACATGAGGCGCTTTGTTCAGAAGTTCTAAGAACTATGAAATAGTTTCTTCAGAGCTCTTAATCCAACAGCCGGGCATTTCTAGTCCAGATAAAGCGTAACAATAATCTGGGTCCCGTCTGTTTTAGGGTCGCAAAGAACAGAGCGATGCAAAATAAAGCTACAAGTGAAGATGGCAGTTACTCAAAGTCAAAGCCACTTCAGTTCCAGTGTCATTTTTTCACAAAGACCCTAAAATAAGCAAAGGGAGACTGAGCTGAGACAACAAAAAATGTGCTTGATTTAATACGGTCGGAATCTTTCGGGTTTATACGATGGGTTTTCCCGCTAAAGATTCTCAAAGCTTGAACATTTTGGAGCAGGAACGCCCCTCTGTACCTC
Source organism: Parotocinclus haroldoi (assembly GCA_034779995.1). Classification (NCBI taxonomy): domain Eukaryota; kingdom Metazoa; phylum Chordata; class Actinopteri; order Siluriformes; family Loricariidae; genus Parotocinclus; species Parotocinclus haroldoi. The sequence continues at coordinate 14,309 of JAUZST010004384.1, read as the reverse complement.
GCCTCTCGTTGTTAGTTTGGCACTCGGTGCACAGACTTAAGCTTTTCGAGTTGAGCCTTGTGACCAACACTCGATTCATGATTCAGATTCACAATAGCTTTCACTCAGTACAAAAGTTTGTTGTGGTTTAATTAAAAAAAAAAAAACATCTACAGTTCTGTAATCGTAGTGTAAATTAGTCCTCACGGGTTCTAAAAAGGTTAGTAATGACAGCTAACTAAAAGGAAAACAGGAACTGCTTTTACATTTCAGTTTCAGTAAGGTAGTCAGTATATTATCTGATATTTTTCAGCACTTTATTCCGAATGATTCTGGATAACTGTAGATTAACGTAAGTGTTCATGATCCAGAATATATTACTTATATTAAACTTATCAGTTCATGATCTATTTAACATATAATGGATTTGTCTGAACATTTTTCCATTTCTACAACAACACAAAACAACTTCATTAATGTATAGAATAACTCATACAGGGGGAATTACTGAGGATCTGGATCCCATTCAGTCATTCAATTTACATTAGTCCTTATGGGAAACATTTTGCTTGGTATTTTCAGCCTTCTGGAACGAATTAACGACGAGATTAGAGGTACCGCTGTAATTAAATGGCCATGAAATTCAGTTTGAGCGACTGAAGAGGAAACGGAACTAAATGTGCTAAAGAAATTCATGAGTCATTTTTCTTTTTTTAACACCAATCCTCTTGACTGTGTGATCTCAGAGTGAAGCAGCTTTCTTTGTTCCAGCTCTGTTTTATTTCCCCTTGTTATTGTGAAAACCAGGGGCTGACTGGGGTGTGTGTGTGTGTGTGTGTGTGTGTGTGTGTGTGTGTGTGTGTGTGTAATCAAGCGTGCTGAGTGAGCTAACGTTCTCGATCTCATCAGCGTTTTTAAGGAAAGAGGTGCAGATTAGAGGAAGTTGGGTGATGAAGGCGTCTTCATTACATCATTACACCCTAGGCGTGTCTGTGTTCTGGTTTCACACTGAGATTATGAGGGTGTACAGTGTTTTTGACATTTTCAGTTTAATTACAGCCAGATTTTAGTTACACGTGTAATCTTAACTCTAATATTTATAAAGAATAGGAATATAGAGTCCTGCCAGTGCACTGACTTGGGTTCGAGGCCAGCTTGGGCGTCTCACAAAGGCATTTTACCCTGCTTATCCTGGTCAGGCTTGGACATTTGGTCCATCTCAGAATGCCATTCAGCAGACGCCCTTATCCAGAGAGACTTATGATTAATACAGTCTTAATTAACTAGAATTCGAATCCGGGCTCTTAGCTTCTAGCTGCCTGACCAGGACAAGTGTGGCTAAAACAACGAAGGAATAAAAACAGAATCGTATCGTTAACTTTATTTTATAATAAAAGTAGGGGGGAAAACTTGACAGCCACCTTCAATAACTGAGGACAGTGTGACTGTTATAAATAAAAGAAATAAAAGAAATGATGATAAAGGGTAATAAAAATAACCTGTCTTATCATAGAAATATAATTCTTTTTTTCTAAGCAAGTGTTTAAGCCATAAAATGTTTTAGTCACCGGAAATGTAAAGTAATGACTAGAAACAGAGGTTTAAAAATTGCAAACAAAATGCTGTATTGTAGCTTCACTGTATATTTAATAACCGAGTTCAGACCTGTTTTATACAACGTCCCCTACCGGGCCATGACTTCATACTTGGATCACTGTCTTGGTCGTGCCAAGGTTTCTTCCTTCTTTATTCAGGGAGTTTTTCCTTGCCCCTGTCGTCCTAGGCTTGCTCAATTTGGGACTGGCCTTTTAAGATAATCTAATATTGTAATACTGCTTTGAGACAATAATCTATTCTATAAAGCGCTATAGTAATACATTTGGCTTTGATCGAGATAATTACAGTGAGGTAACGATTTGGCAGAGCAGGAATCTTTAAAGATAAACTCTTAAAAAGAAAAAACTTTTTAGCCCGCTCAGTTATTGTGGGAAAGTGATTAGGGTTGTAACGATACACTCTAGTCGGGATTCGATTCGATTCACAATACAATATTTCACGATATTTCTGCTGATTTTTCTTTCTGAAGAATAAACAATGCTAAGCAATGAACATTTTTTGAAACCTCAAAAAAAAACTTTATTCTCCTCGCAAAAAAGAAACTACCAGAAACGGAGGTTTATAATTGTAAATAAAATTCTTTGTTTTTCGTAAAATTTGTTTTTATTCTGACTATTCGCAGTCCGCAAATTCGAACAGAAATGACGAATCTTAACAAAATCCGACTTCAAAAGGCCTCCTCTAACCAATAAAGATCGAATCCCGAGCTTCCACTGTATTAAATAAGGGATTGGGAATAAAATGATAAACTTGCGTATTAAATAAATTAAATACAATTGTGGTCACATGATTAAGGTGTGGAATCTAGACGGTTAACATGTGCCAATGAGAATTTCTATGGCCTCAGTTTTTATTAACACTTGAGACCTCTGGTGTTCGAAAAAGCAACTGCATCAGGTGGCGAATAGGCATTATATTAAGGGGAAAAAAGGTCAAATAAAGCGGCGATACGCATCGTGTAATGTAACGCTGGCACAATGCAACATCGACTCTGCTATGCACTGTTTTTAATTTACTCTCTTTTTTACAAACCAATAACTAGGTGTGTTTGTGAGCTGATGTTGTGTTACGTGGTGGGAGGTCAGGGAGCACGCTTTTCGTTTGTGTTTGTGTAGGATTAGATGAGCGAGCGTGATTCGGTTTTTAAGAGGAAGGGTTACGTTTCTGCAGCGTACGCTTTCTGGGTTTTCTTTAAATCCATATTTGGAATCTGGACTCATGAGAAGCTGTAATTAAGTAAAACACTGCTTATCTCGGGCTGTGTTTGGATTAACCGCCCCAAAAACAGATGAGAACAAAGATTAGTTTAGGGTGGAAACCCATAACAACGATCCTGGGCAAAACTGAGACGCTTCAACTCCTTATAATATTAAACTTCAGATCCAGATACGTTTTTTTTACTTGTAATTAGAAATAAGTGACAGTCGGTCGGTTTTTGTTGGTAGTTAAGAACTTTCATGTACTCTTGCCGATGCTGTGGAGATTTCTTGGAGATTTGCTGAGAATTGTGGTGTTAGCGCCCTCTGCTGGACTGCAGTAGTTCTGTTCTGAAAGGATATTATCCTGTAGGAATGTTTTATTTGAATGCGTTTATAAGCGTGTTTGGGGGGGGGGTTAATTTCCTGATCTAGTGTGCCATTGCACTTTTCTATGACAGTCGCTTGTCTTTCATTAAATAATTCTGTATTAATTATAGACCTAATTAATTAAATTTCTCCTGCTAAGCCAGTTTGGAGTTTATCCCAAGCCAGCTACTAAACCAAACTCCTCACTTTAAGCACGGTGTGTGTGTGTGTGTGTGTGTGTGTGTGTGTGTGTGTGTGTGTAAGGAAAAAGGATTTATGCAAGGGCAGCAAATGTGGATTTGAAGGTCAAATGTCACCTCTGATTCCTGTGCCCATTAAGAACATCAGATCTTGCTTATGCCTTATACTGAAAAAGTGTGTGTGTGTGTGTGTGTGTATGTGTGTACGTACGGAAAAGATTGAGCTGGATTTTTATATGTAAATAAATGTTTTTCCAAGCTACCCTTTGCTGTTGACAAATTATTGGCTTTCCTTATAAGGCATGATCTAAAAACCAGAGACCTTCTGTCATTAAACCCATAAAACCCACATAAAGAAAAAAACCCATAAAACCCACATAAAGAAAAAAAAAACTCAGAAGAAAATAAAACCCGCATAAAAAAAAACCCCTAAAACTCACATAGAATAATAAAACATATATAAAGATCAAAAACCCACATAAAGAAAAAAAAAACACAGAAAAAAATAAAACCCACATAAACCCATATATAGAAATAAATAAACATAAAACCCACATAAAATCCCTAAATGTGAAGAGCAAGAACCTTGGGAGGACCAAGACGACAGCATCAGACACGGGTACGAATAAGGCACCAAGAAGAATATAGAAGAAACCAAAAGTCTGTCAGTTTAAGGCTCAACAATCAAGGTCAGATTTATTTCTATAGCACTTTCCACTATTTAGAATTGTTTTAAAGCAGTTTACCTTCAGTTATCTAATACTATCTAATACTCTAATTCTATTACCAAACTGAGCAAGTCTAAAATGTGACAGGATCAAGGAAATTCCCTAAATGTTTTAAGGAAGGAACTTTTGAAAGAACCAAGGCTCAAAAAGAGAACCAAACCTGCTTGATCAGCTTAAATAATATGATATAAATTAGAATTAAACTAAGAGTTTATAGAAATAGTTTAAACAGTGCACAAGTGATAAATATTAACAGAGAGCAGATTTATAAAGATTTAAACAGAAAGAAATTCCACATACTAAAGAGTGTACTTAACTCTTTTATTAAATTAACAGTATAAAATTCCCATTATATATTTGATTCTTGGCTTTTTTGGATAACAAAGCTAGTCCCAGCGGAGGACGGATGGAACTCTGGCTAAAAAAAACAAAGCATCAGAAATCAAACAAAGGAGAAAGAAAGATTAAAAGTGTTCCAGCAGAGCTTCTGCTACAGTCAGTCCTCAAGTCTAAAAGGCACGTCTGTAGTCACGTCGTCACTTTAACGCCCTGAGAGAATTGAAACACAGCCGGTCCTGCAGGCCGCTCGCTCTGCTCGTCACGCTTTAGAGCTCTGCTTCTGCCTCCTTTCAGATCCATTCTTTAGGTTTGCGTAAAACGTCCAGCATCTCGGCTTCTTTGGTTCCTGGAGCCGGCTCGTGCATGTACTCCCACCTACAACCGGAGGAAGTTCAAATAAAAGCTTGATGAAACAAATTCAGCTAATTTGAAAAGAAAACAAATGAGAAAAGTAACAAGTTTGATAAGAAACAGGTCCCCCATTTATGCAGCGATGTTTATTTCGTCCCCACACTGTGCTAAATACAGATCATATCTGATTCATGTCTGAATGACAGAAACCCTTGCGTGACCTGCTGACAGAAAAGAGAAGTGTGGTCTAGAAAGGCATATAAACCGATATTGAAAAGAAATGAGTCCTTAAAGAAACACATTTAAATAGAAACAAGTTCTAAAAGAAAAGTTGGAAAAGGGAAAATAAACAAATTTGATAAGACACTAAATTAAATAGAAACAAGTCACAAAAGAAAAGTTTGACAAGGGAAAAAGAAACATTTGAATAAAAGCAAGCTAGAAAAGAAACGGGAAAAGAAACATTATTGCAAGAACCAAGTTGTAAAAGAGAACAAACGAGTTTGATAAGATAAAGCTCTAAAAGAGAAGACACTTTCATAGGGGAGTGTAAGGTACCCAAAATTGTCGTTTATGGTCCCGAGGCCAGTCCTGAACATTAATACTTACATCCTTCACCTTCTAATAATTGGTCCCCACAGTGTACTAAATACAGGTACACGCACCTTGCTGTGAGCGGCAGAGACATGATGATGCTCTCGACTCTGGAACCGGGGGTGGCGAGGCCGAACTTCACACCCCGATCGTAGACCAGGTTAAACTCCACGTACCTGAAACCCAGCACGAAACCTTCACTCCAGCATCCAGTGGCCGGGCAAAACCACACATGGACTCACAGATTTACCAGTTTAATCTCACACTGCCAGCACAAGAAATGTTCCATAATAAAACTGCTCGACAAAAAGACCTTTTGAATAAACGCTAGCTAAAGGAAACAATCCCAAAGGAGCTGGGAGAATTCAGGTACAAACCCCTAAAGCATTTACTAACACAAACGACTTGGGCTAATGGAATCGTTATGACATCATGTCCGAGACTCACCTGCCACGTCTGATCTGCTGCCAGTCTTTCTCCTCCTGGGTGAACGTGTCGTTCAGGTGCTTGTAGACTATGGGCAGGTAGCACGGCACCACCGTCTTGGCGCAGCTTTTCACGAAGTTAAACGCCGCCTCCTGGTTTGGCTTGTCCAGATCGTCGAAGAAGATGCCGCCGATGCCTCGGGTCTCGTTGCGGTGCCGGATGAAGAAGTAGCGATCACACCTGGACAAAGAGGTACAGGGTTTGATGGTTGGGGTGGGATCAGAGATGTCGGGACAATAAAATAGATTTTAACATCTCTAAAAGGGAAAAGAAACAAGTTTGATAAGAAAAAGCTCTAAAAGAGGAAACACTCGTATTGGGACGGGCTCCAATTTGGTCGAGACCAACTGCCTTATGTGTGGCCTGCTGACAGAAATATGGGGTCATTTATAACTGGTTTCTATTCAAGTTCGTTTCTTGTCCCTTTACACACTTTTCTTTTCTAACGTTTCTATTCACATTTGTTTCTTTTCCCTTATCAAACTTTCTTGTTTACACTTCTCTTTTCTGTCAGGAGGTCAAACAAGGGTCAGCAGATATGGACAAACGTAGAGAATTTAACAACGTCCCTCCCTTTTAAAGCAGAAGTCTTACGATTTATAATATGTGAATATCTAATTCACGTCTGAATGACAGAAAACTACAACATGTTGACCCTTGCGACACCTGCTGTCAGAAAAGATAAGCACGGTCTAGAAAGGCATATCATCTGCTTTTGTTTCACTTTCGTTATTATTTTTGTGCTAAACGTTTCAAGTCTGATAAAAGATACAAAGATAAGGATTACTGTATTAAGTGTTTGAATTCATGGTAATAATATTATTCATATTTAAAAACTATGTGCAAAGTATCTAATCTACTCTGCGAGTATGGTCATGTGAAATATTCAGGCTATACACACCAGACATGACGCACATATTGTTATTATTTAATGAATAATTTAATTGTTTCAATTATTTAGCTATTACTTTTTTTCTTATTTTGCTGCCTGGTTCATATTTCTTTCGCAGCCACTGCTCAGCCATGAGAACGGACAGTATAGGCTTCAGAAGAATGCATTTTGAAAATTTTTTTTATAATTTAAGTCTCAAAGCTGCTTTACAATTTTAGATTAACTTCTAATATCTAGAGCCAATACAAAACTGAGCAGGTCTAGGTCAATAGTGGAAAGGAAAATGTCAGGTCACTGTCCATGAGCTGCGTCTCAACAGAACGGTTACAGAAGAATAAAGTTATTTTGGAGCGACTTTAATCCAGTGGATCTGAACAGTGGAAGGACCATAAAGACAGTGGAAGGACCATAAAGAGCGTGTGAACATGTTAAAGAACTCTTTATACACGGACGGCATACACACACACAGACACACAGACACACAGACACACAGACACACAGACACACAGACACACAGACACACAATGTGTATTCAGTGAGTGTACATAGAGAGCCGTTACCACTTCTTGAATTCGCTGTAATAGTGGGGATTGTGTTTGTTGCAGGCGTCTCTTAGAACACCATGGAAAAGAGCAGCATCTTCCTCATTAATGTAAACAGGGGTGAGGTCAGTACCACCCCCAAACCACCACTGCTTAGAGCCTGAGAGAGAGACAGAGAGAGTGAGAGAGAGAGAGAGAGAGAGAGACAGAGAGTGAGAGAGAGACAGAGAGTGAGAGAGAGACAGAGAGAGAGACAGAGAGTGAGAGAGAGAGAGAGAGAACTCAAACGCTTGAGCAAAAGCAGCAACTGGCACCTTCATCGGGTTGCCAGGTTGACCCTTATGCACCTAGAAGCAGTTTGGATGTTTTTTTTTGTTTTTTTTTTTTTGGGAGGACGATGGGCTGAAGCTCACGAAGATTGGAATGAAGATCAGAAGACCAAGTTTGAAATCTGTGTGTCCAGTCGTTCGCTGTGAATTCTATAAAAAAAAAATCAAACGAAAAAAAACGAATCTACGAGGTGGCCTAAGACTTTTGCGCACACACACACACATATATATATATATATATATATATTTATACATACATAATACGTACAGTAGGGACAGGGGACCAACTCTAAACTCATTACTCTTACACATACAGAGGCCTGGCTAGAACCCGAGGCTACAGACGTGGGCAAACTCCAGTTCCGGTTCACTCAAGGTTCTGGCTCTGTCCCAAATCCAGCAGGAAGGGGACAGAGTATAAAGGGGACAGTCGCTCACCCTGGGTAGCGATGTATGCGTTGCTCATCTTGTAGCCGTCCATGAAACTTGCGTTGATGTAATCCGACGTCTGTGAGGGGAAGAAAAAACAGGGAGGAGGGGGGAGCAATTTAGGGAGGAGGGACCTTTTACAGGAGTGAAACACGGCTGTTAAAACACAACGCAGCTAGCCAAAAAGGCACGAGGGCTTGGGCTGTCCTAAAAGTTCGGTTGCCAGTTCCTAGCTTTGCAGCCTGCTTTGAGCTCCTAAACGCGTCGAGCCGCTGCTCTGTGATTGGCCGATCGGCGGGCGAGCGTTCAAGAGGACAGGACGAGAAAAGCTTGTATGGACGTTACCTCGTCGTCGTCGTCGCTCAGCGTGCAGAGTCGGACGCGGGAATCGTCCAAGCACAGGACGTCGCTGTAGCGGTTTTTGGCCTGGTTAGCCGCTTTCCTGTTGGTTACACACGAGGGAAGAACAGATCGGTCAAAACGTCGCCAGCGGGGTCCTAACGCTCCCGATTTCTCCCGACGTGACGCGTTCCAGGCGCATATTAACGGTCCTGATGGACCAACGACCGCCCCGGACCTGTCCCGTCACTTTCGACTCGCCCTGTACATTACGGCTACACAGCGCGACGCCCGAAACCGGTGCGATCCTGACACCCCCCCCGCCCCTCCCGCTTACTTGGAGTAGTCGAAGGTTCCAGCGGGCGGCTCTTTGCGGATCTCCTCGTACTCCAGGTAGACCCCCTTCTTCTTCTTCTCTTTGACGTGCTGCACCAACTCCTGGACGGTCATGCCTCCCGGGCCGGCCGCGTGAACGGACGCCGCCGCCGGCGCCGCCGGCCGCCTCCTCTCGCGGCTGGGGCTCCGCGACAGGGGCGTCGGCCTCGACGACTTCTGCGGGAGCGGGGGGACGCCGTCCGGCGCGTCCCCGTCCAGAAACTCCGCCTCCTGCTCTGCGCCGTTGCCGTCTCGCCTCCGCTCGGGCGCAGGGTCCGACCCGGGGCCGTTCTCGCGGTGCAGGGGCGTGTCCGGGGGCGTTTCCGATTGAGGGGGCGGCTGCTGCCGGCCGTTGGCCATGTTGGCGTTGAGCGGCGCCAGGCCGTTCCAGTGAGCGTGCCGGTGGCTCTGAGGGTTGGCGTTGCCGTCGTCCGGCGCGGGGCCCGTGTTGGCGTTCGCCGTCTGGTTCTGGTCGCGCCGGTAAGGGTGAAGCAGGCTCCCCAGGCACTCCGCCCCCGTGTCGGTGGAGTTATTCAGGGTCGAGTTGACACACGTCTGGATCCAAGCCACGTGACTGTACTGGGACGAGCCCCCCAAATGCTCCGGGAGCGAGCTGACCGGGATGTGACTGGCCAGCTCGTGGGCTTTTACTGTACACACCTGAGAACATTTCATTCCAAGGCAAGCAATTAGCAACTTAATTAGCATTTTAACCCCGGAGAATTAACGCTGTTTAAATCCGAGGCACGAAAAATAGTGCTTAAGAATACGTCCTTATCACATTTTCACCTTCGGTTATGTGTGTGTGTGTGTGTGTGCGTGCGTGTTTCCGCAAGCTTTTGTTTCATAGGTTATCTGTGTTTCGTTTTTTTTTTTTTCCTTTTTGAAGTCAATTCAATCCTACAGGTCAATTAACATGTACCTCAGCGTTTAAAACTCTTCCGAAACATTTGCGATGCGCACACGTCATGTCTTCGCGTTTTCTCCGAGTCGGGTCAAAAGGTGGCGTTTAAATTCCGCCTCCGGCTGCAGATAAATCTGCACGGGTCCTGAGAGGGTTAGTAACGACAGCCAACCGAAAGGACAGCGGGACCTCGGATCCTCTTGGCTTTCAGGCCGCTAGCATTAGCACCCAGCGCCCCGAGCTCACCGACAGATTAAGTGTTCCAGTCACTTCCAGTCCATTAATCACGTCCGGACGACCGGAGGTTAACGTTCACGCGTCTAATTAGAGGCTCCTCGGTTCACGATGCAACTCCCGATCTCCTGCTGTTCTTACGATTCGCTAAGCGCTTGCTTTAAAAAAAAATAAATAAATAAATAAAACGATCTGCGACCCGCCGTACGTACCCTTTCCCTGAGCTTCTCCCGGACAAACAGGCGCAGGACGGCGAACGGCGCCCGGAACCAGAGCGGCGACGAAACGATGAACACGCACTTTAACCGTGCAGGGAAAGCACCCTGAGAATTAAGAGAGGGGGAGAGGGGGGGGGGGTAAAAGGTTAAACACTAAACACTCACACATGCGCTCGAGTCGACGCCAGTTGAGAGACACCGTTGACCCCTGACACGCATGCCCTTTGGACCGTGGGGGGTACCCGGAGTAAGCCCACGCAGACACGGGGAGGGCATGCAGAGCCCACGCAGAAAGGACTGGGGTGTGTGGAGACACCCTGGGGTCGAAGCCGGGACCGTAACATTTTGGCCGAGGCGTCCACAGACTTCTGGCCGCACGTTAGGACAGCGATAACGGAGCGCCTACCTTGAGCAGGTTGAGAATCTTGACGCAGAGCTCATAGTCAAAGTTGCTGTAGGTGGAATTCGTCATGTCGTAGACGAACAGAAGGCCGTCTCTCTGAGTCTGGACGCTAGGGACGGGAAACAAAATCGGCCCGGTAAGGAGCAACGGGGGTAGCTAGTGAGATTTAACATTTCTTCACGGGCGAATGCACGTTTTAAGGCTAAAAAAAATTTAAAAATTTTAAAAAAATGTATCCAACTATGCACGGAACAACGTAGCAGCATTAGCGTTAGCAGCAGCTAACGAGTCGAAGTCACTCATTTAAGCCGAGGCTCGACTCACGAGTCACGGCTCAGCGATTCAGATTCACTTCGGTTCTCGCTCGGCGCAGGATCTCTAGCACAAATCGATCCGCATGGGTCCCCAAAAAAGGTTAGTAACGACAGCCGACCGAAAGGAAAACGCGACCTCGGATCCTCTCGGCTCTCGGGCACCTAGCGCCCCGACTTCGAGAACGGATGAAACGTTTTGCTTTCCCCACCCATTAGTTTAATAAAATACAGGATACACATTTTTTTTTTTTTTTTTTCATGACAAGCAACAAGCTGCGCGTTTATGACGTTCGACTGTAGGTTAATGCAAGTGTTTAAACACGGCCTCTTTAACTTGTGGCCGATTTGAGCTCGTGTATAACATAACTTTATTAATAAAAGACGGTAACTAGTACGGGGGGGGGGTTTTCTGGGGATCTGGAACGGAGTCATCCCTTCCGATTCCTTATGGGAAACATTTGCTTGAAAGTTGAGAACCGGTGAGATGTGAAGTCCGAAGACCGAACGCACTTACCTCTCTATGGCCTTGTCCAGCTGATAGATGATGGCCTGGAGAACAGCTTTATGGGTAGTGACGTCAGGCCGGTGGAGACGGGCTGTGAAGAGCGCCAAGGCAGCACCTTTAGCGTCCCGTCCTGGCTACAGGCGTGGGGGCATAACGGGGTATTAAAGTAGGGATCAAGAAGAAAACGAGCCTTCGCGAACGGAGGAATCATTCACACTAACAAAGCGCCACCCAATCTCCAAACATCGCAAGTCCCGTAAATTTCCGCTGGATCAGATACGAAGGAAGATACGCCGTACATGACGCGTGATCAAAGGGCGCAACGCCACGGTCCGAGGAGACTTTTGGTCTCTTCCGTGGGGATGAGCTTAGGGAGTTTTTCCTCTCCACTGCCCCCGTGGCTCTTGCTCAGTTCGGGATCGGCCTTTGGCGAGTCCAAAACTGACGGGCCGTTGTTTAAAAACTGACCAATCAGAGCTCGGTTGCCGGGCAGAGCGGCTCATGCTGCCACCGTCGGGAGCACGAGAGCGCACAGGACGAGCGGCAGGCTCTGAAAACGTGGACATCGAAGTAAACACGTGGTGTTATGAAGCCGAAAGGATGGACAAAGACGGCGCTAAAGCTCCCACCGACTCGATGGAAGCGTTTTTTTTTTATTTTATTTTATTTTAATCGCTTCGCTCGGGGGCTTTTTTTGGACGGTGTGAAGGAGGCACTCGGTGTGAAGGTCCGGCTACGTGAAAAATCCCGTACGCGTTTTGAACAATCCCTAAAAACGCACTTGAACGGACTCACCAGAACGGTGAACTTGCCGCTCAAAAGCTCCGTCCTCAGAGGTTCTTCGTTAGGGTTAATATTGTAGATCCCTTCCTTTATCCTGGTGTTCTACAAAGACACACACACACACACACACACACACAAACCTCAGCGTCATTTTACTAAACGAGAAACGAGCAAGAAAGTCAAAGGTCTGCCTGCATCACGTCTAAATGAGGTTCGTCGCTCGTGAGACAGCATGAAGCCCAACAGCGGCGTTAGAACAGATTCCACCTCCCCTCAGACCTCCCGCCCGCCGAAAAAGTTCCTAAAGGAACCGTTGGGCAGGTGGGAACCGAGGGCCTGCGCTGAGGCGCGTTTTTAACTCGCGAACTCGAAGTGATTCAGCTGGAAAGCCGAACGGTCAAAGGCGAGAGGGTTTGGGACGCCGCTTTTGGGGTGTCCAGAAACTTTTGTCCATACGGACTGTATGCGCGGCTGCCGTGTGGAACTTTTAGAGAGTAGGCATAGGGTTTGCGCCCTGCGCAACGAAAATAATAGCTCGCGGGGGAAGCGCATTAAAACGCCTCGACACAGCCCATTTCGTAGGGCATCTAAAAAAACAAGCGCTTGGTCGGAGTTTGGGGAGATTTCGAGTCGGGTGAGTCGGTCAGAAGGCTGAGCAAATACCCCGGAAAAAAACTGAAACCGTCGGTGGAAAGACAGCTGCGCCTGCAAGCATTCTGCATTTTCTCTCTCGGGGGAGAAAAATCTGAAAATTTGTGTTTTTGTTCCAAGGTAATTTTATTGTCCCTTTTTTTTTTTTTTTTCCTCCAGCTCACGTAGCCAGTAGCATGACTAAAACACAGCCGGTCAACGTGATCGGTAGCATGAAGCATGAGAACGCGAGCGTAACGTTGCCCCCTGGTGTTCAAAAAACGCAACTGCAAAACGGATTCCACGGTCACAACCAAACGAAGGTCATTCGTTACCCGGTCTGGGCGTCGGTTTAAGGTTTTGGACGGTCAGCGAGTGCGCGCGCGTGCGTGCGTTAACCAAAACCGGGTCAAGTACACGGCGAGCAAACAAAAAGAATTCAACTCAACGTGAAAGCTTGGTTCTCCGTCTCGATCTCTTCGAACAAGGGGTTCAAATAGCGGCGGGTGGGATTAGGAAAAGGCGCGAGAGCTGAGAGGAATCGCAGGTTGAAACCGAAGCGGCAAAACGGCAGGACTGGAGTTACCTTGTAAGCCTGGAAGAGGTCGATGGCTCTGGAGACGTCAAACTTGCGTGCCATGAGGAACTTGACGGCGGTGACCTGACTGACGTGGACGGCGTTCTGCGAGCGCTCTCTGCATCGGACCTCGGCCAGAAACTCCTCCACCGCCTGCGGAACGCGCACACGCACACACACACACACACACACACACACACACACACGCACATTTGAACAAAAAAACTTCTACGTCTTTTAAATCGATCACCCAAGCATTTCGGGTCCCTTTTCGAGTCTCGGTGCTGCCAAGGATTCTTCCTTACAACGTCTGCGGCTTTTCCTGGCCGCTGTCGCCCTGAGCTCGCTCAGTTTTTGGACTGGTCTCGGAAGGTCCCGTGATCTCATAAAGCTGCTTTGAGACGACGCTCTAGAGCGAGGAAGCCACACGGGCTCGGGGAGAACGTGCAAAATCCACACAGGCAGAGGACTCGGGGGACACGGGCGTTCCTAACGAGGGCTGACAGAGTGCGGGGTCGGGTTCGAACCAAGGACCTCTGGGTCTGACCGGGGGTTTTCTGATCATGGAAAGAAAAACACAAGACTAAGAGCCAACAAGCCCAAAGCGAAACGTCTGTGTTTTATTGCTGAATGACTTCAGGCAGAGCACGAGCACTAATTTAACACCGTTACACCACACCCTACACCCTACACAGGGAGCAATTTGGGATTGAGCCCCAGCTAAAGAAACCCTCACAAACCAGCTAAGGTTACCGTAACGTCACGTCATGTCAAGTCACATTCCTCCTCCTTTTTTAAGGACTGTCACGTGCTTCTAGTTGATAGGAACGTCAATAAAAGGCTCGTAACATAAACGAAGATCTCCTCGGTTTATTAGTGAACGCGCTCGGCGCTGAACGCAGGCAGCTCCGCTCCTGGCCAAGCAAAAGAGCAGCAGGGCCGCGGCTGAACGTCGCCGAAACCCAACGACAGCGCG
>JAUZST010004383.1:0-16356 GCA_034779995.1 Parotocinclus haroldoi | reverse complement strand
GTGTGTGTGTGTGTGTGTGTGTGTGTGTGAGTGTGTGTGTGTGAGTGTGTGTGTGTGAGTGTGTGTGTGTGAGTGTGTGTGTGTGTGTGTGAGTGAGTGTGTGTGTGCGGTTTCTGAAGTCTTTAAACACATCAACCAAGTTAGAACAGTCTTTAGTCTACACTTGCTGGTAAGATAGTTACCCCCAGCCAACACACACACACACACACACACACACACACACACACACACACACACACAGAGCGGTGTTGCCAGATCCCACGAGAGAGCAACAAGCGGTTAGTCTATAGAAACAAACTTAAAAGAAGTGCATTGACTTAAAAAACAGGTTACCTAGCACAAAGTCGATTTAATCAGACATACAATAATATAATGAAATAATAACAATATGATAAATTCTCCTTTTAAGTTTAGAGGTTGAGAAAGAATGTGGGAGCAAACTCAAATAAACAACTTTAGAAACAAGCCACAAAACCCTCCAAACCACAACTGTCAATAATGTATTTGTAAGTGACTTTATAGAAAAATAAGCCCTAATGTCACATCGAATAAGTGGATCTGGCAACCATGACACGCACACACTTGACCGACTGCTTAGTCCATTTCTGCTCACGTTAATTGGCTGTTTAAAGCACGTTTTTATTTCCTATTATCATTACTTAGAATTGTTAAGTTCCGTTTGTCTATTTAACATCGCTATCAGCATCAGTGGCCATTTCAGTGACACACACACACGCAGACACACACAGACACACACACACAGGGTTATCTTAAGATTAGTCACATATACTCTCAAGTCAATGTTAATTATGAGTAATCAGTTAAACCTAACATGCATGCCTTTGGATTGTGGGAGGAAACCGGAGTACCTGGAGTAAACCCTCGCAAACAAGGAACCCTCGCAAACAAGGGTGGGGGAGGGGGCATGCGGACTTCACACAGGGAGGACCCAGGGATTGAACCCCGGACCTGCTACCCACCGAGCCACCTGAATTGTTAAAGTGTTAAGACGTTGATTGGATGGTTGTTAATCTGTGCTTACCTGCATACTATTTCTTGGGCGGCGTCCCAAATCGCATCCTTTGACAGTACGCACTAGATTGGATTCAGTACGCACTGCTTGGCCGTTAAAGCAGTACGCTCTTTAAGTACGCGACTATGCAGTATACGCAGAACCTCGGACACACTGGCATCGCATGTCATGTGATGCACGACGTCACACCACCAACAAAAAATCGCCTCCATTCATTTCATTAAAAGCCCAATTCGCCCACATTTATAATTATTCGAAAAGATTTTTCAAATAAAAAATGTTTTCAATTGAAAAATATTTTTTAATATTTCATACTTCATCAGCATCAAACGCCTACGCTGCTCCAGTTGAATCATGGGATAGGATAGTGTGTTTTGGTTGCTTATATATACTTAAAAATGGCTGCCAAATGAGGACGACTTTTCACGTCCTGTTTCAAGCATACTTTGTATTCGGACACACCACACGCTCTCTCCTACTGCTTTCGCGTACTGTATAGTATGGAAGCATGCCATTTCGGACGCAGCCTTGATCTGTTTTTCTACTTAAATAGAAATCCTACTTTTTGTCAGTTTTCTTTGCCATTTAATAACAGACAGTTTCGTTACCTTTCAAATCTTTACTAAGGCTGCATTAATTCTGACTGTAAATAATGACTGCATATTAACAATGGCTCTAACATGTAATAAATCAGTTCAGATCAATCCCAAGGTTACATCTCACTAAATAAAGCTGTTAGAAATACCAAAATGACACATTTCATAAGCAGACGATGCAGACTGGGGGGAAATTGCATTTCGGGAAGCTAGAGATATTAAATTGTGATAGCATCTAGTAGGCTTAGAAAAAAGATTTCACTCGGACAGCAGTGTAAGATATGACAGAAATGGATCGGTCTGTATGAGGGACGAGGTTTTTTTCTGTTTAACTCTGAACGTCGGTAGCATTCCAGATACAGGTTTCTCACTTAATTGATCTGTTTTATCTTTATGAGCTGTGAAGTCATGTGTTTATGCAGAGGAAGATGAGAACTGGAGGCGATTCGTCTCCGATAAAGTGGATTAATGAGGAAAGGTAGAAGCACTCGGGACATAACCTCTCACTTGTCATCACAGGGCGAGTGTGGTGCAGAGGAAGATAATTTACTTTCAGGATGAGGGTTCTCTCACCAGGAGGCTGTGCGAGAAAGGTAATTACCAAAGTGTTTCTCGTTATAAAACCCGAAGCGTGTAATTACATTTCCTCGGACAGTTGAGTGTAATTTGTGCGTTACCTGTGCGTTGTGTTTGTACAGTGCGGGGGTGATTGTGCACATGTGCGTGCCTGTGTGAGACCTCGTGTTAACCTGCTCTATCTAATCTAAATGCTCTTGTTCTCTAGATCCACTGAAAGCCACGGAGAAATCTCTGCAGGAGTGCTGCGCCTGCGGAACAGCCAAATACCGGCTCACCTTCTACGGCAACTGGAGTGAGAAAGTACATCCCAAAGATTATCCCAGTGAGTGGCACCTTGGCATCAAACGTAATGCAGATTAGGCTGCTATTTTGTTTTTGTTTTTTTTATATGCCCCACTTTACCAAGGACAAGGTTGGTGAGTTGTGTAGGTCTTTAGAATAGGAATGCCCGGATTTCACCATGATTTGGCAGTTTCCGAAGCTTCCGAAGCACATTTTTGTCTTTGATTAATTGTTTGTTTGTTTATATGGTTTCACCTCGCTGAAATGGTTATATCAGGACTAGTTATATATAAACACTCAAGACAATACCAATTTAGAGACACCAATTAACCTAACATGCATGTCCCTGGACTGTGGGAGGAAACCGGAGTACCCGGAGTAAACCCACACAGACACGGGGAGGGCATGCAGACCCCACACAGAAAGGACCCAGGCCGCTCCACTCGGGGATTGAACCCGGGACCTTGTTGCTGTGAGGCGGCCGTGCCACCCCACTGAACCACTGTGCTGCCCTCGTCAATTGTCATGGTATAATATTTTTTTCCTTATTGCCCACCCCTAATGATATATTGCCAAATCGATATATTGCCCCACCCCTAACTAAAAGCTGCAGCCGGCACTATTCTATCAACAGTACCGTCTGGCAGGGTGATATACGTTAGAGGGAGGTTAATAACCAGGGTAATCACCTTATTAAGCACAGATGTAGATGTACTTCGATGTTGTGCGACGTTATGCAAAGCGCAGATGTAATAGAAACGTAACCGAATGAAGGAAGATGGAACTCGTACCAGAACCGTGAGCAAGAGGGAGTTTAAGAGTTGCAGTTAAAATGTCACATGTCTGTGTCAGTAATTGTTGCTGTGTAATTGCATTAGAAGCCGCCATCTCATAAGCAACAGTGTGATTCCTGCCATGTGTGAAACACGGCCAGCATCTCATTTCCCGTGCGCGTGTCTGAAAGCGTACAGTCAGTTATTTGCTGAGGATTGGCCAACAGCAGGAGCCGTAATCATTTAGGAAACAGCAGAGAATATAGAGAGATCCTGTAGTGAGTGCAGAATTGGTGGTGCCAGGACACCTATTAGGGTTTTGGATACAGATATCAAATAATCCTTTACCAAGAATGGAAGTAAAGACGCTGAAGTTTTGTTTCTCTGCTGTTCCTGCATACATGTTTGCACATAAAAGTCAGCAATGACTTTTGGACCCTTTTCCTATTTTGGAGCAGCAAACAAAATACAGGTCACTTATCCAGGGATCGACCTTATCCAGGGATCGACCTTATCCAGGGATCGACCTTATCCAGGGATCGACTTTATCCAGGGATCGACCTACCTCTACCTTTTTTTACCAACTAGCACTGGTGGTCCTAATTGGAATTGAACAAGAGCACAAAAATCAGGAACGCAGTTTTAATTTAACTTTTTGAATTTCTTTTTGTATTTTATTCCTCCAGATTCGGCATGAATAATAATAATAATAATAATAATAATAATAATAATAATAACAATAAAAGGGCAACAAAGCCATTTTGTCAAGGCAGGGTGAAGAATCTTTCAGCTCTGCCCTCCCTGTCTCTGTGTGGGTTTCCTCCCACAGTTCAAAGACAGGTGTTTTCGGTTAATTGGTGTCTCTAAAGTGCCCTTAGCATGTGACTGTGTGTACCCTACGATGGATTGGCACGCTGTCTATGGTTGTTATTGCCCTTGCGCCCAGAGTTGCCAGGTGACCTATTGGCCCATGACCCCGTGTGGAATAAGCGGAAGATAATGGATGGAATTTATAAAAATGTCCATGTTTTTAACAACATACCTAAAATTGTACCTAAATATGTATAAAATAGAATATGGTTTATGTGGAAGATTAATAATTCACAGTAAAGATAAACCAATGAAATATGCAGATTGAATGACAATGCACCTGTTAAATGGTGTTAAATATATATATATATATATAATTATGTGAATGTATTTATGCGTTTTGAATATCTCATACAGAAGGGCTTACATTTACTCTCATATAGGGACCTGTGTACATTTCTTTTTTTCCTCTCGTTACATCTCATCAAAAATGTGTTTCAATATTGGAATTATAAGTTAGTTTGAATCTCAGGTGGTTGGAGGTGGCGAGTACAAAGTTGTTGTTTATACGGTCTCTGCCAAAAGTGTGGGCTTTTTCATCTAGTGCTTATTTTACCGAGTGCTTTTAGTACAAACCTGTTTTTTAAGGAAATATTGCATTTGTTTTAAACCCAGGAATTCTGGTAAAGCACCGCCTCTCCCAAAATCCTCCTCCAAATTCAATCAGGAACTCATCATGTCCTGCCCAGTCAGAAACCATGTGCCAACTGTTTAACAAGTACATTTTTTAGTTAATTAAGATGAACTATTTAAAATAGTTTTCATCTGGACAAAAAGCTGTAGAAATTCATGACACATAAATAGGCTAGACAGGCTCATGAGCTGAATTCTTAGGCGAAATACGTTGCTATGTACGTCGGGGACATACTGGATCATTATTGTCCTGTAGCAAAATAAATCCTGATGGAATCCTTAAATGATTACAGCAGCCTTCAGTTACATAAGATCTCAGAACTGCTTTCTAAAGCCTGTGTTTGTTTCCTAAAGGGCGCGCCAATCACTGGTCGGCTCTGATCGGCGCCTCTCACTCCAGAAGCTATGCTCTCTGGGAGTATGGAGGATATGCCAGTGAGGGAGTGCGCCAAGTGGCCGAGCTCGGCTCGCCCGTCAAGATGGAGGAAGAGATTCGTCAGAAGGTAGGACCTGGATTTTATCAAGGCTGATTTTTGCAGTTGAGAAGTGTGGAGAAACTGGAGAAGCAGTACTATAGTCCGTTAGATGTAGCAGATGGCAGAGTGGAGGCCGTGATTTCTCTCAAGTCAGGCTAACGGGACTTAACGGGACCGGAGACAAGGCCTTTTCACACCGAGGTGCAGTTTTGAAACAGAACACACTAATATAAAACTGACGGACTGCAATTCCACATAATAAACGTTTAATCAGAGCCTGTACTAATTTCTGTGTGATTTGGATTAAAATCTGGTTGACCAATCAGACCAATCAGAGACAGAACAGCGCATTGTTCTAGCAACAAAGCACAAGAACTTATAGGACCAGTAACAGGCTGACTATAAAAACATTTCTATTAAAGGGAATATAAGTGAAAGGCTGGAGAATGATAATATTAAACCTCACCATTTTACTCTTGATCTAAATGTATCCTAATCTGTTCATGCCCACAAAAACACAAATAATAGCTTCCTGCACTAAACTTCATGGTAGGAGAGGAAAATTAAAGAAACGAAAGACGAAAAAAAATGTAAAACACTTTGGGTGAAGGTCCCTTAACCTTAAACTTTTTTAAATAAAATCGTTCTTGGTGTGAATGGGCCTTCAGTCTCCAGTCAGCTTTTCTGTTTAAACTATCCAGAAAGTTTCTTTAATCAGAAATACGTTTTAGGCACAGGGATGTGGTACAGAGTGAGGAGGACGGAGTGGTACCTGAGCCCGTCCCTGTCCTCTTTTACGAGAGTAAACGTCTACCGTTTCCATGGAAACCATTTGTTTACCTGCACTGCGCCGTTGAGGCGGATCACGTCCTTTATTAGCAGATCATTTTCACGCATAAAAACAGTATTTTAGCTCAGCAAACTTTTTTACGTGCTTTATATCTGCATCGCCAGAGGCTCCTCCTGTGAACCGTACGTCTTTAGGCATGTTCCTCTTTCAGGATTTCTTTCACTTATATTTCATTATTATATCGGACGTTCCGTATCCGGATTGGTTGCTATGGCGATGATGCTGAACACTGTGGAGCAGGAGGAAGAACAGAGCCGTTTAGTGACATTTGCAGAAGTCTTAGGCCACCATTAGATTTGTTGTTTTAGCAATGGCATGATGACCATTTATAACTCATAGACGAGCATATATAACTCTTAACCTTTTCATCCTGTTTTCCTTCCGAAAAAAAGTGAGTCCTTCCCTGCCACCATTCCAAAAAAGATAAATCCTGATCAACATGGCATCCTGACGTCTTTTGTACTTATTCGTCATGCTTTTTCCTTCCCAAATCATGCATTTCTTCATAGATTCTGCTTTAGTTCTGTAAGGGCATTTGATTGGGATTGAACGGATGGATCTTCTTATGAAGGCAGAACAAATGGCACCTCTGCAGTACACCAGGCTGCGCCAGGCACCATGTTCATGCTGTGGCAGCCTCACGTACATCCAAATGGAATGGATTCGAAAGCAATGTGGCTTAAATCTGATCGGGAAAAACTCTTTGTCTAAACTGTGTAATGCCGATATGCATATTTCTATGCCGCTTTGTTTCATGTTTTATGTTAATATTTACTTAGTTTCTGTTATATGAAATATTACTACAGACTTGTTTGATGAGATAAATTACACTGCTCAGAACAATGAGGAGATATTTCAAAATGATCCAAAGAACTGCTGGATAATCTGATCCTGTCCAAACCCCATCACGTGTTTTGGCACTTTTGGGTGTGGGGGCACTCTCATCCAGTTTAACATAATAATAATAATAGTAATAATAGTTTACAGTTCTATAGCGCCTTTCAAAGAACCCAAGCATCTGTTCACCCCCATGAAAATATCACTTACTACTCAATCACCTTAATTGATTTTGCGTCTCATTTATGTAATCAAACAACTTTCTTTGACTTTCCATTTGCTTTTCTGATGGTTTTGTGTAATGAAATGGCTTCATACTCATTTTGAAATCTCCTCTCATTTTTGTGAGCAGTCTATGTTTTCTTCTTACATTTAACCTCTAAGCCAACCAAGGAGGTCGAGTCCATTTTTGAATCTTGTTTTTTTTTTTTTTTTTTTTTTCCACGCCACTGTTACTCTAGGTCTGAGAATCGGGATTGGATAGAAGATAATCTAATACCGTATAGCTGCTTTGAGACAATGCTCCATCATTTATTACGATTCAGTTATCAATAAGATTCTCATCCACAAATAAAAAAAGATTGTTCCTCTAACAGGACTCCATTAACGACAAGCCACTAAAATCTGTAGTGCTTAAGAAATTAGAATTGCAGATCTGGAAACAGTGTCTTTCCCTTTTATGTCTTTCTTTTTGTTCGTGAGTGACAGATCTCTTCTGAAATTACATCCGACCTCTCGTTAGCATTCTCAATGTCGTCACGCTGTCAAAGTTACTTTCGCCGCCACTTCAATACGGCACACTCGCTAGGCCTTGGAAACGGCATGTCAAAGGTCGATCGGTTAAAGTGACGGGGGCTTCGCTTCGCATCTTAATTAGTCCCATTAGTCAGTACGGTCCGGCCTCTCTACCGCTTTAATTTTATGTTAATTTTCTCCCAGTGAGAGGGGAGTCAGCATGCAGAGGCAGACAGAGGGAGACGGGATCGAGAAGGTCAGCCGCCGCTTGTGCGGCACGCCGTGTCAAGAATTACGTCGTGTTAACACCGATGAGATTGAGGGGGAATTTTAAAGGGCATTTAGGAAAGGTTTGCCCCCTACATGGTCCGGTTTGTCTTCTAACACAATGCCACGTGGATGGACTGCCAAAGCCAAGCTCACACATCACAACCTAATCATAGATAAGCAGTTTTATTTCAGCCACACGCCGAGACAAACAGTGGCCGGATTTTCCAGCGCGTGTTTCATGTGCGTTTTGAAAGTACAGATTCAGAGAGATTTCAGCTTCCTTTCATTTGTTAAATAGCTTGCATTCTTACATCTTAGACTTGCAACACGTTGCGTAAAAGATAAAAAAGTATTTAGCACTTTGTAACGCAACACTAAAAAGGCACCAATGAAACAGATTTAGTGTTCCAGGTGTTATTTTGTTTCTACAAACGCGTCTTAAGATGCGTAACAGCTCGTCGTCGTCGTATTTTTTGGTTTCAAAATTCTCCAGACATTTTCTATTGGGGACAGATCAAGACTGCGGGTCACTTCTTTCCCAGCCATGCCTTTGTAATGTGAGCAGCATGCGGTTTTGCATTGTCTTGTTGAAAAATGTATGGATGTCCCTGGAAAAGATGACATCCAACTACACATCCATTCAGAGTACACAAATGTCAGTGTACTTTTCTGCATTAATGCTGCCATTACAAAAAAAATGTAAATTAAATTAACAAAGAAAGATGATCAGACACCAGGTATAAATAGTAAATATTTAATCTGCAATTAAGTAAATGTCAAATTCAACATAAGACATTGTTTTTTTTAAGTAGCATTTTCCTTACATTTTTGACTTTAAATTTCATATTTAAGGGTCGTACAACCAATTGTAGCTTGGTCATTACATTAGTCATCACTTTTGGGATACATTGCTGATACCCTATTGCTGGTAGAAGGATCAGGATGTAGGAACTAACATCTTTTTGTTCTATTTTTTCTGCCTTCTTACTGTTATTCCTTTACCAGGTCCAGTTCTCATAACTTTACTCATAACGCTATCCAGGGTTCATATCCCATCTGCCAAGCTGCCACTTTTGGGTCCTTAACTCACAATTGCTTAGATTGTAAGGCTGTATCATTTGCAAGTGGTTAAAGCTCTCGGCTAAACTACTTAATTACTTAATAATAACATTTACTTAATGATGATATTTAAAGCAGGGGTCGATGTTGCCACCCCCATCAAACCTCCCTTCCGTCAGACACGGCCAGTGCCTCTGGCCGGGTGCCAATGCTGGGACTCGATCCCACTACACCCGAACTGCCATTCGTTCTAATTTACATTGTTAGTAGAGATTCGCCCATTTGTTCCTGGACGATTTTGATTTCAGACGTTTAAAAATGACCAGCCGATTCAACTTTTCTAGTGATGGAAACTTCTACCATGAAAAAGAAAGATGGCAGCAGCTGCTTGCTTCAAATCCCACAGAGAGGTTATGATGTTTGAAATGTCTTATTATTGTTCCGTGTCTTTTCGGAGTTCTTTCTTCGCTGCTTACTTAAATTTATGTCATTTATCAGACGCCCTTATCCAGAGCGACTTACAATTCATAGTCTTACAATCCAAGCAACTGTGGGTGAAGGGCCTTGCTCAGGGACCCAACTGTGGCAGCTTGGCAGAGATGGGATTTGAACCCTGGACCTTTTGATCCTTAGTCCGTTACCTTAACCACTAGACCAACACAGTCCCACTTTTATTATCAGTACAGCAAACAGAACTCACTTACTGTGAAGAACTTGAAGACTGAACAGGTGGCTGTTACCCATATAACACCAGATCACTGCTCCCTAACTAATACTGTACTAAACAGGAAGAGACTCTTTAGTGCACTTTGGAGTACCACTGAAATCAAACACGTCCTCGTCATCAGCGTGTGTCAGCAACGGTCTAACTAATCACCAAACACACAGTTTAAAGCTGGAACTGTGTTTAAAACAGAATGGAACTGTGAATTAATGTTAGTGAAAGCAGTGTGTTTTCATGCGTGGCTGTGTTTGATGCTGTCACACCGAGTGCAAGTGTGACTGTCTATGACCGGCACAGAATCAGTTAGATGTTTACCGGTCAACTGAAAACTGTCCGATTCTGGTCACCAGCCGATCGATCTATCGTTGCTACTTTGGTTGCTGTGGTCACAGTTCTTTGTTATTGTCAGTGCTTGTACCAGTGTTTACACTCTCTCCAGCTGTAACAAGGCTCAAAGAAAGCCAGTAATAACTTAATTACTCTCATTACTAAAAACTAAAACTATAGTATGTAAGTATATACGTATATAAGTATATATGAAATATATTAAATCTGTTTTACTGAGTTATTTAGGCTATTTCGTTCAGACTGGATGTTCCTGAATGTCATCTGCACTCATTTGTTATAATTTGGGCTGCCCTGTTGGGTCTTACCCTAAAGCTTCTAACATGATTTCTCAATCTTCCTTATTAATCCGTTGTACTTTTAACAAACCACAACAGTATAGCAGCATACACTGTCATTTTCAATAGTTGTTAGTGAGTCATGGCTTGATTCAGTTTAGGTCAGCTGGTTCAAATCCAGGACTTTTAAGAAGGGCATGTTTGTGAAATAGAGTCTACTGATTCTACAGGGGTTAATCAGGCTTAACGAGTTTTTGTGAGTTATTTATCTGTGGTTGCACCACTTGACATTTTCCGTTCAAAAAAATTATTGTTCATTGTAATTCCTCATTGTTAATTTGCTCTAGAAGGCTTATCCAGAACCCAAACGCCCAATTTGTCCCATAATGTACATTCATTTCATAAGTTCCAGACCACCAGAAAACACACTGGATAAGCTTTATTTAAATGAATGAAGTTATATTAATACAAAAAAAACACAAATCTTATTTTATGATAAAACGGTGACAAATCTCATGGCAAGAAATGGATTGAAAGCAAATTGAAAGAGCTGCTAAGCTAATTGCAGGTTACAGTTCCTATTTTTGTTTCGGTTTCCTTTCAGTTAGCTTGTAACGAACCTTTTTAGGATCAATGGAGATGACGAGAAATGGATTCGATGAATTCCAAGGTGGTCGAGAACCGAGACACCACTGTAACAATTATTTATAATTGAATAGAGGTCAGAATCGAAATAAGACTACTTTCCTGAAATCAGTTTTGGAAGACACTGATTTGAAAACCAAACCTGAATAATTTTCTCTTTGGTTTTCTAAAGTAATTTAACGTAATCTTATATAAATATCTTATATGAACAGTGATCACTTGTCTATTGCCTCTGGAGATGTTAAATTCCACACCATTTCCAGAATTTGCTTTCCAACACTCCCAAACCTTCTTCTCTTCCCAAACCTGTCCCACATTCCCTTAATCCCACCCTCTTCTATTTAAACTACTTGTCTAAATCAAGTCAAGTCAAATTCAAATGTATTTATGTAGCGCTTTTTACAATGGAGCACTGTCTCAAAGCATCTTTACATTATATTATCTTAAAAAGCCAATCCCAAAGTGAGTAAGCCTAGGGCGACAGTGGAAGGGAAAAACTCCCTGTAAGTAGAAGGAAGAAACCTTGGGAGGACCAAGACTCAGAAAGGGACCCGACCTCCAGTGCCTAGATGAATCATTCGTGGTTGAAGCCACATGATCTTTTTTTTGGCAGCAGCAGGTTCATGTTGGGACCTTTGTGGATTGGACGTGTTTGTCGGGCACATGTGTGATTGGATTGAGATTACTTTGAAAACCAAGTCGAAAACTCAAAGACCTTTTTTGACCATTTTCTGCCAAAACGTTTTGGTGTCCAAATTTCTGTTTCATCTCTAAGACTTTTATTGTTGAAGATACAAAATGCAGTTTCCATTTCTGTAGTATTTTAAATGAGTGTTTGTAACTCATCTTTGAAACAATTAACTTGAACTGGCTGCAGTAAATGGGATTAATAGGTAGATTGTTGCAGACCAAACTGGTGTGTGTAATATGTTTCAGCTGCAGGAGGTGAAAACAGAGGCTTATTAGATCCACATTTTGAAGTGAAGAACTCAGCAGGTTCTGTCTGGATGCAAATATAATGTACACAGCATGTAACTTATGAATAGAATTATAATGCATTAACCAAGTCTCCACCTGGACAGAAAGATGCCATTGAGATTTGAACTTGAGCCTCGTTATAACAAGTCAGTGGAGAGACCTTAGAAATTTCAAATGAAATCTGAGATGGTTGTTGTGTATTGGTTGTGAAGAAACCATCATTCATTACCTACATGTTTTGTGTCGGAGCGACACCGCTGAAGTGTTAATCATTTTTCGTATGATTTGTGTCTGGTTTCTCTGTCCTGTACATTTATCATACAGCTCTTAAAATCTGATGCCTGGGGGATTTTTCCACTTGCTTGCGTTCAGTCTCGATGCTGCTGGTGGCGATCCTGCCATTTTTACAAAACCGTTGGTAACTGCTGAATGCATGTAAGGTGTCAGGATTCCCGCTTGTGTATCAACAGAGGTGTGCATGTGATATAGACTTTACAAAAGGCACGTGGTAAACAGTTCTAGGGACTCATTTTGGAGGCACTACCCCCTGTGGAATTATTCTAAGAACTAAATTCATTCCAGAACCTTGTCTGGTTTGTATTTTTGGCAGTAATCCGATCAGCAAGTTTGCATGCAGTTTGGTAATCAGATAATGGAAAACCTCTGCAAAAATAATCACATTCCCACAGTAATATAAACTTCAAACTTTACATAATCTCATTCTTTTTCTCATTTAGTATGTACTACATTTCACTTTCTCTATATGTGTTTGGTAGTCATTTTGTGGGTGCTGCATTTAATTCCTGGGTTGCCAGATCCTGTGAGAGAAATAAGTGGCAGGTCTATGGAAAAAAAGCCCAAAAGAAAAGGATGTGGCACCCACATACTGCTTTTCATGACAGATCTGCATGCAGGCCGGACTAAGCAAACCTGAATACTGGGTAAAAATTCTGCTCCCTTGATCGGACTTCTAGATCAGACTATATTGTTTACATGACCACTTTGGTAACTGGATAACTGCAGAAATCTGATTGTGATCAGATTATTAATTGCATATAAACACACTCTGTGTCTGTCTGTCTATGTGTTGTTGTTGTTGTTGTTGTTGTTGTTGTTGTTTTTTTTTCTTTTTTTACACACCTGCCGGTTCATCTATTTATTATCTTCCACATGGGGTCACATACACTTTCGACAGTTATTTCTGAACCAATTACGGCACACCTACGTCACTCGGGTGTCCTTATATACAAAATTCTAAGAACTATAATTGTGCCTATTTCCCCTAATCGAAAATACAAGAAAGAGAGCATAGTCCTAAGAACTATAAAAAAAAGTCCCCTCTGTGTGAAAGCAACTATTATTTGACCGATATGGTTTTTTTTTAACGGCTGATGCCGATATGTAGAAAGCAGGGTGACCAAATGGGCTTTTATTTAATGTCAGAATCACATTTACATTATCAACTTATTAATCTAATAATAATAAATGAGAGACAAAGTTGCTGAACTGAAGATTCATAAGCTGTACATCTAAGCTATAAAAGTCTTTTTTAACATAAAACCATAAATAAACAATTTTATTGCAACAACAAAATTCACTACCAGTTAACAGAATCTTGTTGTGGAGAAAAAATGTGTTAATCCTTGCAAAAAATAAAGTGTTTTGAGTATTGCACAAAGTCGTAATGCTGTAAAAGGTTTTTATCTTTTCATTAAATGGCTGCACCCTCACCGAATCTCAGCGTCTCTTTGGTTCTTTGCATTTTCTCTACTTTTTTAAAACATCGGCCTTGCAAGCTCAGATTTAGCAGGTGTTGATGATCTAAAATGGCGTTAATCGGCCTGATTAATGGGTTCATCTAAAAACAGCTAAACTGATGTTTGTGTTTGGTCTTTTCAGTTTATTTATTAATATTTATTTAAACTCAAGGGCAGCACGGGGGTTCGGTGGGGTGGCACCGCTGCCTCACTACAAGAAAGTCCCGGGTTCAATCCCAGGGTGCAGCGGTCTGGGACCTGTTTGGAGTCTGCATGTCCTCCCCGTGTCTGCGTGGGTTTACTCCGGGTACTCCGGTTTCCTCCCACAGTGCAAAGACGTGCATGTTAGGTTAATTGGTGTCTCTAAAACGCCATTGACTTGTGTATGCAAACACCCCAGATGTGTAACTGGAAACAGCTGCACGCCGGTCCCAAGCCCGGATGAATGGGGAGGGGTGGAGAAAGCAATGGCAAAACTACGTTACTATCCTGTCGAAACACTTCATGGATCACATGGATGAAAGACAGAAATGTGTGGAGATCGATGATCCATCAAGTGTCGGCCGTGACCGTACGGTTAATCCAATCCAATTTAAACTCAAAGCAAAAAATAGCTGCACAGCACTAATTATGTTAATGAAACATGCAGCGTTTGAAAAAAAGAAACAAAACAGCTGCATCGTGAAACACTGCCTGCTGTCTAGACTTGGCTAATGAGCCTTTCCTCAATAGACAAATGACTCTTGGGTGCTGAACCACTTAAGAAGATATATGAAATGATGGAAATAAAATCTATTGTGTTCTGCCACACACGTACCACCTACACACCGAATTATCACAATAGACTCCACTTACTAGGTTTTATTTCACTCGTTATTCTGTACAAGCTTGAAGAGCCTCATAGGCAAGATGTGCGCGATGACATCATACAGTAAAAGTAAGCACATTTCATAACTATAATTCAGACATTAGAAGCACTTGGTGAAAAGGTTTCTTAATTAATCACCAATGGTTCATCAGCAATGCAAAGCACATACCATTAGCTCCAGGGTCCTGAAGAACAAACATCTCCGGTTTACCTAGATCAGATATGCATGGTACTGTAGTTCCAGGAGATCTGAGCTGGATTAGATTGGAGCTTCAAGAGATTAGAAATGGACTGGGGGAGACTGGAGTGAGCTCCACGAAATTTAGGCCAGTGGAGATTTGTGCTGGAAAAGATCGGCGTCAACGTTTTTCGAGATCAGAACAGAATAAGACCAGGCATGGGGGAGATTGGGGAGCCGGAGGAAAGTGGAGATGAAGGATACCAGACGTGGAGGAGATCTGAGTTGGCTAGAAGAGATTTGAATCAGAGCTTTAACATATCAGAACTGATAGCGGGTCGATGAGAGTCTGAGAAGGTGGAGCTGGAAGATTTCAGAAAGTGGGAGCTGTTAGGGATCAGATCTAAATGATATTCGAATTGGGGGAGACGATGGTTAAAGGACATGCATAAACTGACCGTGTGCAGAGGGCGTGGACAATCAGTGATGCAATCTTTAACTTATTACTGTCTCATTAACCAGTATTGGGGTTTCGTTGTTGGTTAGATATCTCATTGGTAGTATTGAGACAGATCCGATGAACACTCGGTAAAAGCGATGGTGCACTTGGGTCAAAATCTCGCCTCTCTGAAGTGCTCCTAAAAATATTCAATTCACATTTCTTTAAAATGAAGCTGCAAATACGAGGAAAACGCTGACAGTGGAAAACATCATATCAGACATCTGTTCCGATAACCTCTAGGATAATGTTACTTCCTCCACTTTGTTGCACCTGCTTGTTGTTTGTATTTGTTCATATTATATTTTTGTCAGCTTTATTTATTATTAAGTGCACCGTTAGCATCAAACTGAGAAGTTGCTAATTAGACTCTGAGAAGCTTAATTTTAGATTTTGCTGACCTAACCTGTATGTATACACTGCTTATTAAAATGAGTGTCAAACAATTAAAAAAGAAGTATTTCATTTAATATTATTAAACACGATCATCAGAAGAGCAAATGGAAAGTCAAAGTTGTTTAAATTACACAAATGAGACGCAAACTCAATTTTAGCGATCACATAGTGAGTGATATATTCATGGGGGTGAACAGAAGCATGGTAAACAGGATGAGAGTGCCCCCGCATTGACTGTTTAGTAGAGTGTATGATCACCCAAGAGTGCCCAAACACACTGACAGTGATGGGGCATGAACAGGATCAGATTATCCAGCAGTTCTTCAGATCTTCTTCATACTCATTTTGAAATCTCCACTCAGTGTTGTGAGCAGTGTGTATAATTGAGTACTTGCATTGCGGCCGAATGTCTGCAAAGTGACTGAATGTGTAAGTAAATGTAAATGTGCTGAGCAGAGCTTTAGCTGGGCAGAGCTGGAGGAGTTCAGAGCAAAGGTGATCAGAGCGGGATGAGGATTAAAATAGATGCAGTTGAGAAAAGTGGTGTAAGGTTAGAGGTGGAGGAGAGCGAATTTGTGGAAGATCTGAGCTGAATGATATCACACTCAGTATGAGAAGAGACAGAGAGAGACAGAGAGACAGAGAGACAGAGAGACAGAGAGACAGAGAGAGAGAGAGAGAGAGAGAGAGAGAGA
>JAUZST010004382.1:0-15000 GCA_034779995.1 Parotocinclus haroldoi | reverse complement strand
AGTGACACCTGGTGCTTCACGGTTGAGTTTGCAAGGGCGAACGTGCTGGCCATGCCGATACACACTGCAATACCTGATGAACACACACACACACACACACACACACACACACACACACACACACATACACACACACGCATTTGTTACGCAGTTGTTCACCAAATCTTTATGCAAGTGCTGCTCTCTGGTTCTCACCGAGTTTGTGCTGGAAGCAGACTTTAATGAGGAGGATGAGGATGAAGGGGAATCCTCTCTGCAGCCACGTGACCACAGCTTTCAGCTCAGATAGAGCCGGGGCTGGGCCAGACGCCTCATCTCCTGGGGGGGGGGGATGACACATAACCTCTGGATCACTAGTTTAAGGGCAGGCATGGTTAGAGGTGCCAATACTTTTTCCCCAAAGTGCGATTTATGAGTGCAAGCACGTGTTCCTAAACGTACATTTGCGGGTGCAAATACTTTTTCCTAACGTGTGGTTTAGGAACGGGTAATTGAAGGTGTGAGGAAGTTTTAGGGGCATCCCACCCAGGGCCTATGCCCTCTGTTGGCCCTGTAACCCACCTCCATCTTCTCTGGCGCTGCGTCTCTCAGCTGGCGAGGCCGGGTGGAGCAGGGAGGACCGGTGCTGCCCAGACTGGTGGAAATGGTGATGGTGGTGATGGTGGTGGTGCTGGGCGGGTCGAGGAAGGTATGGTGTCGTCTCCGTACGGTGGGAACCTTCCTCCCTGGACGAGCCCGCCATCTGGATGAAGACCTCCGGAGGAGATCCGAGGACGAGTCCCGCAGCCTGAAAGGGGGTCGGGGTCACGGCGCCGGCGGAGACGTTCACCAGGCCCGAGAAGAGCTGCTGAGGAGAGGCGGGCGAGTCGGGCTTTAAGCAGTCGAACACACCGCCCTCGTCCAGGCTGCTCTCCGATCCAAGCGTTTGGCTCCTGTTCCTGCAGGAACATCAGCACAGAGTCTGGCTGGAACCAAAAAGGTTCTGAGGTTCAGGGGGTAATTCGTGATAATTCAGGTGGCATGAGTGACCTTTCGGGTGGCATGCTGTCCGTGTTGCTGCTGTGGCGCCTCTGCATGGTACCTAGTGTCTCACCGGAAGGTCTGGAGCAGCGGGGTAAAACAAACTCACAGAATGATCACATACATCAGAGAAACCAGAACGGGATCACGTGATCAGCACAACCGTGAGCCCTTGTTATCGGTTATTGTGTCATCACACATTATCAGATGCGATCAGACATTGGTTCAGATTCCTAAGCTTGGGTTTCGACACATACCCCAATTATTATTATTATTATGCAATTATTAAATTACCGCAATACGGGTGGAATTAAACATAAACATTGCATTCGAGTTCGAGTGTAACGTTGTTAACAGGGTTAGCTAGCTGCTTTAGCAAGCAAGCTAATCAGCAATGTTACAACACAACATTATTACTTTTTAGAAACAGTGCGGATAATATAATATAACATTACATCTTACCACAGTCCGTATTATCTTACCATTATCACACCGCGTATAGCATCTTCTCAGCTACCTACTGAAAGGCTATGGCCACATAACAAATCTATTGCTGTTGTCTACCTAGTGCACTTGATGTACTGTGATTATCGTTGGCTTCTATTCCCTTTACTGTGCACTATTTACCTACTAGGGTGTAATTTGAAAGTCGGCCCACGTTAGCCGTTATTTCCGGAGCCAACCAGGATCCTCTGAGGTAGAAGGAGAGTTGTTCGGATCCTATTGAGTCGACTCTTATTCAAATTGTACGGCAATTGTAGTAATCGATTCTAAGAGTCGACTCCAAAACAGTGAGATTGCGTTTGACTATTTATTTGTACCTCTTACAACAACCATGTACAGGTTAAGTCCGTTATTTTTGCCCAACGAATAAACGATTCAACTACCCCTAGCACCATGTATATTATTCGTTCACTTTTCCAGTCGGAGTCGAATCAATTGTGTTCAATCGAGTCGATTCTTTTTTCCAAATATTGTGGACTCGGTGTCTGAGAATCGATGTCTTGCTGTCTGTCAGGTTTAGAAATCGAAAATATACCACTGCTTGTTTTGCTTTCATGTTTTCGCACGCTTTAGTGGATGTACATTGCTTATCATTAGATAAATGAACACAAATGCTAAACGCTAGCTGTCGCGCTAGCATCGTTGGGCTAGCCGGCTATGTTTGTTTACACGTCAGTATTTAATTCCAGTCCGGTTTTATTAGGGTTGATACTGAGGAGGTAGAAACTACATTCTTAGACATGCATGTGTTAATCTGGGGTTTAAATGGATTCGTGTGCACAATGGGGTAGCTCTAGCTATGGCGGTTGTTATTATGTTGTTATAATTAGCCAGACACGTTCATAATCAGGTAATAAGTGTTTCTGTGATGAACCGTAGAAGATTCGGATTAGAAAGCTTGATGTGGACAGATACAGATACAGACCAGGACCACACTGCAGACAGTTTTTGGTCACTCATTGAGATTCACCCTGTCTGATCTGATCGAACCTGACCTCTACCTTGGACCTGGACCTTCTTGAACCCAGCAGGCTCCATGGTGCTGCGCAGACTGTTAAGAAAACGCTGGGTACTGGCGGTCGTGTTCGGCTTCTCCCTCATCTACTTTCTCAGCAGCACCCTCAAACAGGTAAACGGTAACCCAGAGCCTTCAAATGTGAGCCGTTGAGGGCGTTGATCGTAGAAGCATCAGAGATTTTAAGTAACGTACATACTTTGGGTGTGCTCACTGAATACGAAAAATGGTGCCTGCTGAAATGTATAGTAGTTTAGGAGGAGTTTGTTGGGTTCACTGCGATTCTGAAATCCTGCAGGAGGAACGAAGCGTACGGGACCGGACTCTGCTGGAGGCCAGGGAATCGTCCCATCCCATCGCGTGGAAAGTCAAATTTAACCTGGGCAACAGCAGCCGGCAGATCACTCAGTGCAGGAACTCAATACAGGGAAAGAATCTCCTCACAGATGAACTGGGTACACACACACACACACACACACACACACACAGAGGGAGTAAACCAATTAAAACCAAGAGCGGGGAAGTTAACCGTGAGATGGGCAGTAATATATGACCCGTTGTGTGTTGTGTGATGACCCTTCAGGTTACGTGTGTGAGAGGAAGGACCTGCTGGTGAACGGCTGCTGTAACGTAAACGCCCCCAGCTCGAGGCAGTACATCTGCAAGAGCTGCCTGGCCAACGGCTGCTGCAGTGTGTACGAGTACTGCGTGTCCTGCTGCCTCCAGCCCGATAAGGTTCTCATTCTGTCCTTACTGATTCCGTGCATAACTGAACGAATGCCATGCCACGCCGTGCCACCTCTGCTCAGAATGGATTTCAGCGCTGGGAAAAAGTCTAAACCGTTCCCTCTTTCCCTCAGCAACCTCTGCTGGAGCGCTTTTTGAACAGAGCGGCTAAAGGATTTCGGAATCTCTTCACGGCGGTCGAGGATCATTTTGAGCTGTGCCTGGCGAAATGCCGTACCTCCTCACAGGTGAGAGTCACCGTCAGGCTTCCGAGCAAGCAGTTTTATTCATGAACACTTCAAGCTTGCAAATTGAAACCAAGTTTAGATTGTTAGAAAACCTTAGGCAAGGTCTCAGCCTTACATAACGGCTGTCCCATGGTCGCGTCCTGCTGACCTGTGTCTTTCAGAGCGTCCAGCACGAGAACACGTACAGGAACTCCCAGGCTAAGTACTGTTACGGCGAGAGTCCACCCGAGCTCCTGCTGACCTGACGGGGGTCGATCAGGAAGCAACAGCAACCTGCTGGAACGGTCTGATTTGTTGCAGACGGGAAACAGGAGTGACCCCCCCCCCCCTTCCCCCCCACCTCCACATCGAGTACGCTTAACTGGCAGGGCATGAGCTCACACCCGGAAAGGAAGCATGAACTCGACGGCGTAGTGTATATGGGGATCCACGAGTCGCCTGGAGAGGAATCCAAACAAACTTGTGGTGCAATCATGGGTTTTTTTTTAATGGTGCTTATGGGTTTTGAGCGGAATTATAATTATGCGTCACTTCTAAAGCGAGCTCATAACGCGTCGATCGGTCTTCTGATTTAGAAATGCATGGGAAATGACACTTTAAGGAAATGTTAATTTAATAAAAACCAACCTTTTCACCGAGCCGGCTTCTCGAAGGCGTGCCTTTGTTGAGCACTGATTGGAGGTAATGTAGGAGACTACAGAAGGTATGATTTATTACACTTGTTTATTTCATGCGTTATCCAAAGAGCCCGGGCGTGGTCGACCCAACTAAGACCACTCCAAGATCAAGGCGTCTAATCGTCCACGAGGCCACAGAGGAGCCCAGGGCAACTGCTATGCAACTAAAGGTCCCTCTCACGTCGGCTAGTGTTCATGTCCATGAGATCAAGAAACGACCCAACCAACACAATTAAAGGCTAAAAAAAAAAAGAACTAAATTACGTTATGGAATGCCCGAGTCAAAGTCTGGACCGTGATCCGACCCCAGTCCCTGAACAGAGTCTAATTCCTATAGGTAATACTGGGTCATTTCCCTCAGTAAATATAATAATAATATTAATGTTTACTTGGCGATGTTCCAGCTCAGATTCATGCAGAAACGTTGAATATGTGAAAGGATTCTCATACTTGAGACCTGACGTCTGTTGGAATTGATTAATTTGTGCGTGTTAAGTGGAAAATCAGGCTCTTGTTAGTAATATACAGTCATGAGCGCGTAGGAATGTGCTGAGCCAGTACAGGAACAGCGTCTACATCCCAAACCACATCCTGTCACACGAAAGAGTATGAAAATAGAAACGGCGGCCCGGACGGGGCGGCTCCTGGAAACGGGTCGTACTTTTCTAATAATGCAATCCTTAGTGAAAGTCTGTTGTGTTTGGGTGGTGTGTTCTAATCCTGTACAAATCCAAAGGGCTTCTTCAGCATGACCACAATTAATCACGCCAATGATCACTACGGCACGAGGGGGGGGGGGGAGGGGGGACGGACGGAGACGGTCGGGTGATTAATCGCCTCCGTCCCTTGGGAGACCGCAATTAGGCGACGGCCGCGCGATGCTTAAACGATTCAGGAGAGGAAAAACGTGTTACGAGGACAGTACAGAGAAAGTCTTGTTTATGGCTTTTTAATAAATAATACAAAATAAATACGAATTTTAAATACACTGAGCTTAATGGTTTTACAAAACATTCAAGCCTGAACATACAAAGTGGGTCTCATTTAAGAAAACGCTTATGGTTCCGCATTCTAGCCCACTTAGCTTTCTTGAGCAGCTCTTCCACCTGGCTTAGAAAGGTTTGCGATGAGTGCAGGATGGCCAGGGTCCAGCGCTTGGCATCGTAATCTCTGGAAGGGAAATTCGGTTCTGGAGGAGGGTCCTCGCACCGCGACTGCAGGGTTTCTTTCACACACGGTATAAGGTAGTTCTTTAACCTGGCAATGACTTCCTTGAGCTCCTCCGTATCGACCATCAGCTTCTCGTTATGGTCCAGGATCATCTTAAGAGACTCGCTCATGAACCTCAGCCCACAGATGCAGGTGCTCTTCTGCTTCGGGATGGGTGACGAACTGTTGATCCACATTTGGTCGAATTTCAAAGGCTTGGGTGTAATGTGCTTATGGATTTGCTTCTGCATGTGGAGACACAAAACAGGACCATTTAAAAAGTCCTCAAATGGCCTTCCGGGATGTTCAGGTCCATTATTACCAGGTCCATAATTACCTATCAAATATTATGACACTGCTCACAAACATTATATGAAATATACTTTAAAGATATGAATCATTAAAAAGACTAAGGGTCTCAACTGACCTCTATTGCGCTCGTCCGTTTAACTATTTTTCATCGCCTTTATTATTTTTAAAATTAGGCATAGTAGGTGAAGCGCCCGAGGATAATCCCCCTTCCAAGCTCCACTCCCTCACACACAGACAACCGTGTCTGCACGATTAATAACAATAATAATAATGATACTGTACATTTTTATTTTTATCATCATTAGGGCATCAAAGCCTAGCATAGTATTAATATTAACCAAAAAAATGTTTACGTTATTATTACGGTAGCAGTAAAAGTGATAATAAAATAGTAAAAATAAAAAAGGAAAAATGATATTTGCAGTAATGATAATAGCAATAGTTTAAAAAAAACTGTAATATCACAGATAATAAAATAACTGTAAGAATAATAGTAACAGAAAAATTATATAGACAAGCGTTTGCTCATCTAGTATTGGTATAATAATAACATTTGCTTCCTAATTACATTCATATTAATAATATTTCTTATTATGATTATGATTAGTGGCATCATTACTGGTTAATCGTATAGAAATATTTAAGTTTTTTTTATGATGAAATAATAATAATAATATATTGTGTAATTTTTATCACTGGTATTATTGCTATTGACCTTTTAGCCGTATTGCTATGATTATGAATATGACTATAATATTATTACTACAATAGCCAGTGTTTATTTATTTATTATTAGGTTCGTTCTTACTAAAAATTCATTCTTTGTACCCTATAAATGGTGGTGTAAGATCTTTCGTACTCACAAAGTGTTGTGTTGTAATAGTGACCTCTTGTTGCACCTGCGAGAGCAGATCAAACACGTTGCATTGAGCTGGAAAGGCAGCGAGTACGTGGAGGTTCACGATCACTAGGCCGACACAGAACGTCAGGCTCCCTGTAAGAGAAAGTTTGTTTTGTGACTGATGAGGATGAGCCGTATGAGTAAGGAGCAGGCGGTCGAGGCGGCTGCAGGTCGTACGGTATCTGATCAAACCTGCGGCGTTTACCTGATGCTCTCATGAGGACGAGTTTGCCTTTCCCTGATGACACTTGGTTCGTAGGTCCGAGGTCGTAGGTGTGTAGTATGATGTGTGATGTCGAGGAGCAGGATGCAGCTGTGCTTTATAGGCAGTAAGGTGCTTAGTCACTGTAAAAGCGATGCGGTTTATCTGACAACATCAGTGAGAGAAACGTAGGCTATGAAGCAAAACCTCCTGGAAATTTACTGTCACACACCCTCGATGGTCCTCACTTCAATATTTGGCCCATCGGACGTCTCAGCGCTGTACAGGTCTAGATTTACTGCCGTGCCTGACGGACGGTTGAAAGTTTGGTGGCGGGGCGAAGTGCAGCGCAGCAGCTTACGCCACAGAGCTTCCTGATGAACTCATGAATTCGACTCGAAAAGCTCTGCGTTCTGTTTCTTAGCTCACTTTGCCCTACTCTGAAAGCTCTGCAAACTGCGGACCCAGGCGGAGGTGGAGGAGGCAGAAGTGGAAGCGGCCGCTCGGGGGGGGAATTTCTGGCGTGTGGAAAAAAACGAAGGTTTGAAGAGCGATAAAAGGAGAAACCGCGAAGATGTTCATTAGGAAAAGTTGCGACGTCACCGGGCGGTCAGCAGGCTACGCGTCGTAACGCTGGCTGTTGTGTTGCAAGTCCTAATAGAAAGTTAGAACACCGGTTATGACTGCATCAAACTCCCGCTCGACTAATGCACACCGTTCATCCTGGTCAAACCCTGTCCATTCTAAGTTCCTGAGAGGCATGATGACAACACGGCTGCTTTATATCAGCAGATAGAGTGCAATGATGCACGGTGTGCCCTGAAGAAACGAAACTCGTTGGGTCTAGGGTTTATCTGGGTGGATCTAATAAATGAGGTCCAAACGAAACAGTAAAACTGAGGCGGTTCTCCCTCGTCGCTCAGAGTACTGATGCCTTCAACAATGGTGCACTATCCAAAGTCTGAGGACACTGCGCTTCCGAAGCTGCCCCGGAGAAATAAGGGCGAGAAATAAGGGCCGTAGCACCTCCGATGTGCTGTTGTTGTATAATTCTGACCAGAATTTGAGGCGTGTTGAATTAGTAAGTAGGAAAACACGACAGTAATCCCCTCATCCCCTCATAGTATCTCCAGCACGAACGACTCATCGGCATCTGCGTTAACTCCCATCGGTCATGATCCCAAGACACACAAAAAAAATATATCGGACTTCCCACATTCACTTAATTGCTCTTTATTTAAACGAGACCCAGAGCTGGCACTGACGCCCATCGCAGTGGCCAAACATACTCCCCGAGGAGACCCGAGACGAGGCCCAGAGGTGCCACCGGCCTGCATGGGTGCTGACATGTTTTCGTCTCAGTGGAATAGAATGAGTACAGGAGGTCCAAACTTGAATATTGCATATAGAAACCAACTTGAAGTTGACCATTTTTGAAAGATGGAAGAAGCCTGGAGGACCCCCTCGTCCCTAGTTCAAGGATCAAACCCTAGTCTTAGCGATGTGGAAACTTTGTGCCAACTTTGGTCAATTCTCACTTTGCTCCCGTTCCTCCTGGAGAGGCTAAAAACTCCTGAAAACGCATTTCAGCCCGTCCTTTCCAGAGGAGCAGAGTTCCACAGACACATGCCCCAGTTTTATTCAGTATGAAATCGGTAGCCGTGCTGCTTGCAGAAGAGAGGAACGCTTTCCGAAATATGGTCTTTCCTCCAAACAGAAAGGAGGTGACGCATCTATCTACACTTCTGTGGAAACTAGAACAGTAATATCATTTTCATTAGAATGGCCTTTATTTACTTCGTTTCACATCATGAATAAAAACAGGAACTTCCTTATCCGATAATATCAGTATTTATTAGTTTCCAACTGACAGGGACTTCCGTCCGTGTGATAATGCAGGGGCAGGAAACTGTCACATGACACTTTTGTTTAACGCATACGCAGTCTTTCTCAGAACCATCTTTGAAAAGCAGAATAACTCGGGAGGAACCGGAGGTTATTTAAGTCATCAATGTGGTTGGTGTTCCTCATGCAGCTACTCCAGGGGTGGCTGGTGGTTTTTGAAGCAGGAGAAGCCAATTTACTCCTCACGTAGGATTTACTCCTGAATGGCTCTCCCACATCCTCCATGGCCAGTGCAACAGGCAGACTGGGGACCATGCAGTTTTAGGGTAAACAGTGCAGTAGCTGGCTGATGCAACGCTGACCCGGTGCTGCAGGGCTGGAAAGGAGTCTGAAAAGAAGAAGTTTTGCAGAAGAAGTTTCAGACTTTAAACCAGCCCACATTCTGTGGTGTGACCTCAAATTCCTCCTTGGCCTTGTGCAAGCCACAGGAAATTGGTCCAAACTTCGCTTCGACGCTGAACCTGTATTAAAGGTTCAGCTGCACCTACTCAGAGTGGAAGCCCAAGCCCGCAATATTAGTAAATACAATATGACTAAGTGGACAGTCATGGAACAGGGGATTTACCCGTCCAACTGTACCGGTGCGTCAATGCGTCCTTCCTTTGTGACGACCGAAAAGCACATGGACAGCCATTTTAAGTGTAAACAACTTGGCAGCCTCCAGAAGCGCTTCAGTGGTACATTTGTGGAAGTAACAGGGGCCAAAGTCGTGCATGTATGTATGTGTGTGTGTGTGTGTGTGTGTGTGTGTGTGTGTGTGGCTTGAAGACCTTCTGCCAGAAGCCAGGACAAGGAATTTCAGTACAAATCTGTAAATCAGTAACACGAGAAAGAGACCCTTCACTATTCAGAACACTCACTGAGCACGATTTATTCCCTTCTGAAAACGCTCCTCTAATTTATTGGATTGGTTTTATAATCGTTCTTCGCACGGTTCTCACTCTGATACTCATGACTTGAAGAGTCAAACGAGCAAACGCCAAAAAAAAGGACAACGACCAAAAAGTGGACGCATTTACAAAGTACTGTTTGAATTATTTTATTCCAAAACGCGCGGAAAGGGAAACGAGATTTCAGTAACTCTTACAACAGAGGATGTCTGTCAAGTTTGAGAGACAACTGGGCCAAACAGTCAATCAATAAACTTACGTCAACACACAAACTCAATCTAGATACCGTGACATATTTGTTAGACGGTTAAGAACTTAAGTGCAGTTAAAGGGTCGGGCTGTTTCCCCGGAATACTCTCTCTCTCCTTCTCTCTCTTTTTCTCTCTCTCTCTCTCTTTTTCTCTCTCTCTCTCTCTCCCTCTCTCTCTCTCTGTCTGTCTCTCTCTCTCCTTCTCTCCTTCTCTCTTTCTCTCTCTCTCTCTCTCTGTGTGTTAATGCCTGTAGTGTCGTAACCGGGAATCCACATCACAGGGTCCGTTCAGGATTTGGCGTCTCGCCTCTGGTCCTGCAGCATGTCTGTGACTCTCACAGCGTCCTCTTCTGGAACCTAAGAGACAGGGAACTGTTGGACATTGGGAGCAGCGGTGCATCACGTGGCCAAAAGTATAAATCCTCGGTGCATATTGCAGTTAAAGCAACAAAGTCAGGTCAAACCAAATATTAGGCACGATGCTGCGAAGGTGTTTGTCAGGTTGGCAGGCTCACCAGGGCATGGTCGAAACTGAATGTGCTGATGTAATACGCCGAGATATCACAATCTGCAAGCGGCTGAGAGATCTGAGCCACGATGCCACACTCATCTGAGAGAGACGGGGGGAGCGACGGGAGAAAGATTAGCGCTTAATCACTAACAGGATGTCGACTCTGCTGTGTCGCGTCTGTTACCCAATAACAGAGAATCCAACGCGTGTGCAGAAAATACATAACCAATGTCTTACCAGTGGGAACAGATGTCCTTTAATCCTCAGCCTAAACATGCACCATCAAAACACGGAACCCACCGGCTCTACATCGTCCCAGTAACCAGTAATGTTCAAACAAACGAATCCTCACCGAAGCCGAGCGGCTGACCTCCGATTCTCACCATCCTCCAGAGCTCACCTGAAGAGCTGGTGAAGAGCAGATCTGCTGGAAATCTGCCGCATTCAGACAACGCAAAAGTAGAAAAGTATAAACACCCACGCCACAATGTACAAAAACCACCAGGGTTATCTGGAACGGCACCCGAGACGTACGACTCACTGTCTCTGCGTTTCTGTGTCCATGACCAGCGAGACGTAGCCGTCGATTAGGGAGAAGGAGAAGAACTTAATGCAGTCCAGGTCAGCAGCCGGGTTCGAATCCTCCTTATGACTGAACAACACACAGCGTGAAACGACGAACGGCGGGCCCATATGAAATCCCAGAGGGGATTGCTAATATCAAATTTGATTTCCTGTTTTGATTTCAGGACCTTAATCTGACCCAAATAACCAAAGCGGGACATGTTTGAGCAAAGCAAACCTGCTGGAGTAGAACAGGACGTCGAGGAGTCGGGTGGCGATGCCCGGCAGCGTTTCCGGGTCCAAGCTCATCACACAGAACTGATTTTTGGGGATCAACACCGGATGTAATGTAGAGTGAGGGACTGAGGGTAAAAGAACACCAATCAGGAAACAGTACAGTAACAGCCAACCTACTAAAAATCATCTTCCTTTTTTCATCACTGCCATGCGAATGATTACTTATAATTACTGTTAAAATAAGAAAAATTAGCTTCTTGGAGTAATAATAATAATAATAATAATGGTCAAGTTTTTCCACGTAATATATTCCTCCAAAATAAAGGGAGTCCTTGCTTAGTCTAATCCCCTAGATTATTTATCCAAACTTTTGACCATTACTCGACGTTAAAGAGGTCGTTCTAACCATCCCTGCCGTTCCCCTGCAGACCGTTTGTCCCGTCCTGGCTGTGCACGGGCACGGATTCTCCATCCACCTCCCGAAAGATGTTAAACTCCTCCACCAGGGTGTGAATCACCACAGACAGGTCCTTCTCTCGCACCTGTGCGACCACAAAAAGAAAACACCAACGGCCAACTAATGGGAGTTCCACAAAACAGTCACTGGGTGCCAACTTTTAAACCCTGCATCCACAAGACCTCTGTGGTATCTACAACCAAAAAGCTGCAAGGTGAGGTCAGAGTGAGTGAGGTTTGGGGAATTAGGGGGCAAGGTTGGAAACGTAAGGCCAGGATTAATGGATAGCGTTGAGTGATTAGGGAACGAACGTTTGGCCGTGGTCATGCCAGTTTCTTACACTCGTCCTCACCAGGATAAAATCGGTCTGGTAGGTGGACAGCATGAAGACGGACACGTGCTGCTCGGCCAGCGGCGCGATGACGGACTTGGCGATCTTGGTGACGCCCACGGCCTGCGAGCTGCTTGAGGCGTTGCCGTTGGAGACCACGTTAAGGGGCAACCACGTCGAGGTCTCGACCTGCAGGTGCTCAGAAGGAGGAAGATCTGCAAATCAAAGCAACCGCCTTAAAACTGTGAAAATGTCAGCGTTTCACACCTGCTAAAAACCTGATGATGATGATAATGATTAGAACTAATTACCTAGAAAAAACGTCACACAACATTATCTATTAATCAGCAGGGGAAAATAAAAAGTGTTTCATTTCCTACTCATAGTGAAATCTGATGTCTTCAGCTAACTTGTGGTTAACCTCAGTGCGCTCTCAAACTTTATTACGTTCCGTTTTATCGACCCGGTTTAACCAGGGCCCACGTTTATGCTCTGATACTCTTTATCTGGTCTGAAATTGGACTCGGATTATGAACCACAGGCAGTACTGTACGTTTTGGGCATTTTAAATAAGAGACTGAGGGAAGGCGGGCGGGGGCGGGGGAGGGGGGGGGGTGTGGTGACGTTATCCTAAACGCAGTCAGTGTTAAAACCTGCGTACATTACCTTTAAATCCTTCCTCATCGAGGACCACGGTGTAATTTTCCGGAGTCTCGGTCAGACTGAAAAATTTGCATCTGTGTAAAAATAGAAAAATGATGAACCACTATTTAACCACCACTTTCAACCCTAAGAAAATTCTCTGCAAGCAATTTCAGATTAAATCCTCTTTTTAAATGTTGTCCCCCCCCCCCCCACCAGACCTCAGGCCGCTCGTATATCATCTGATACATCCATCGTGGAGGCCTGCAACATCACATGCATCTGATGCAATTGCATTTCTGAACACCAGAGGGCGCCGTGCTCCCGCATGCATATCGTTTGCTGTGCGTTTGGCAACGTGTTCAGATGGAGACACATTTTAGACTGAAATTTACACAGTCAGTCATCCAGACTCCACAAAACAGAGCATGCAAAGACAAAACGAATTCCAGGTCCAAACATTTAGGGAGACTTATCTTTTCAAATGAGGTTGCTCATGGTCGCTTTACGGTACCGCGATGTACGGCGCCATGTTTAGAAACAGAAATAGCGCGACAATTTTTACGTTACACCTTCCGCCAAACGATGGAAGTCGAGCGAGATGCTCCAGATTTCACAGTAAAATGTCGTTCGGTTTTAAAAGACTGAGTGCAGAGTCGAGAGTTTAGGGTCGATGGCATGTTTCTAGCGACTCGTCAAGAGAAGGCGTTGGAGGACCTGGGGGTTTCAGAGGCAACAGGAAGCTCGGGTGAAGCCGACAGAACTCGGAGTTCAGGTGGTGGGGGGAACTGGACCCTTTCCCCTTCACTAGAACCCTGGCTATGTTTTACTGAGATAACCAAACCAGAATTTGATCAGATAACACCTCGAACCCACGTAACAGACGGTCTGAGTAAGCCGTCATGCAATGCTATTATAAATCAGACGAGTAGAAAATCCAAACAGGAATATGTTACTCAAGTCACAAAACCTTCCCAACTCAAACTTTCACCCCAACGACATGCCGGGACATGCTCCTGCAGATATGCTATCTGAATATCAGTGTCACCAGTTAAACACGGCAACGCACAGAAAGCTCCAGGTCAAAAAAATTTGCCAAAATCCTCTCAAGAACAAGAGACTGACCAGAAACTGGAGAACGGAGTTCCTGCAAGAACATGCTTTTATATATTATATATTAGGGTTAGTGTGCCAAGATCCTGTGTGGAATTTGCACGTTCTCCCTGTGTCACCCAGGGCCCCCCCACACACTCCAAAAATATGAGATACATCAACTGGCATCTCTAAAGTGTCCCAGTGTGAGTAAATGCGATTGCAGCGTAGTGCACAAGATGGCATAATCCAAATAATGATGATATCCCACTGGCAACCCAAAGTCAGAAGGTCTAAACTTCAGCTGCCTATTTAGATGATCAGTTGGTTCCCTAATCTTAAGCAGACCCATGGGCCGAC
Organism: Parotocinclus haroldoi; assembly: GCA_034779995.1. Classification (NCBI taxonomy): domain Eukaryota; kingdom Metazoa; phylum Chordata; class Actinopteri; order Siluriformes; family Loricariidae; genus Parotocinclus; species Parotocinclus haroldoi. The sequence goes on along the minus strand of JAUZST010004382.1, from coordinate 947 downwards.
CTCACCGAGACCTCAGATTTCAGAACAGACGCCCAGTTTTGCAAACCTGGATCAAAACAGAGCACCAATAAACGCACTAGGGATCATCACGAGGCCTTTCAGATCCGGTTAGAGAAGATCAGAACCTGGCCCTGCTCTTACCTGCTTCTATTCCTGAGGAACAGGAGCTTGATCAGGGGATGGGTGTAATGCTGAATCCCCCTTCTGCTGATGCTCGTCACTTTCAGCCTGTGGTCCAAAATGTGCAGGTCCATGTCGGTCCGAACAGGAAGCAAACGCACGTGCTAGAGCACAGAAAGCACCACTAACGTAAGGGCCGAATGTGTAAGGACGCGTTCCAGGTGAAACCCATAGACCTGAAGCACATGTTCGGGATCTGCTGGAGCACAAGCACGCTGGATCCTTTAGGAACCTCAGCGTAGTGAAGAAGGAGCTAAAGCGCGTCTCCGTCACACCGAAGCACGCCCACGCTTCTTAAAGGGACAGCAGCTATGGACTGTGATTCCTTACCAGTGTCGTGTACTATACATTTGGCTATCTGGAGAACCTACCAAAGCACAGACAATCAATTCCTTGTGGGCTGAAATATGGAGTCGATTTCTCACACAGAAACTAAAAACACCACAGAGATACACACATAAACTTTATGATCAACCAGTTGTTTATTTGCATTACCATTTAAAAAAAAATTATTCTAAATCCCATTTGGCTGGTTGTGCCACTTGTTCAAGTGGTGGGTCTAATATAACACCAGGTCCTGGACGTGCCTTCTGGCCGGGCCTGAGGGATCTTCTGCATACGCAAATCATGTTTTGCAGCCTTTCATGGATCTTATTGTTCATTTACTGTAGCAGAATCATCTTCATCCACAGATCCGTCCCTATTTAGCTTTGGTGATATTCCACAGGAGATAGGAAGCTCCATCATCTTGATCACTGCAGAGGTGA
>JAUZST010004381.1:0-16357 GCA_034779995.1 Parotocinclus haroldoi | reverse complement strand
ACATACATACACACACAGAAACCCCCCCACACCCCCAATCCTCATGAGACTGCACACCCCGAAATATCCGCCTTTTACGGTCAGCAGCGGATATGACTCAACACAGTGAGCTTGTTTTGTTTCTTCGTTTTGAAGGGCATCACAAAGCTGTGAGGGGTAATGACGCCTTGGCCCTGGTCATCAGCGTGACCCATGACGATGTAGTTCGGCCCTGGAGACAGACATAAGCACAGTGATTTAAGGTCTGAGAACTGAAAAAATATAAGTCACGCTACAGAGCCGAAAGTTAGTGGACACCAAACAATGGTGCGTAAACATGAGCGTGACTTACAATACTGTGCAAAAGTCTCGGGCCACTTGTACATTGGTTGTTTTAGCAACGTTTATTGACACTGTGCAAAAAGCCAGACTTGAATTCATCGCTCCGTAATCCTACTGGATTCCTCATAAAGTGCTTTCTTGGCTGCTAGCTTTCCAAAAAGATTCCCGATCAAGCGTCTTCAGGCTCCATGAGAGTCAACACGGCGTCTCACACGACTTCCAAATCGTGTTTTTTTTTTTTCTTTTTTTCATTTCTTTACGTTGTATGCACGTTTCTCGTGTCTCATATTCTAATAAAGATACTGAAAAATAACCATATCGTTGTCCTATAGCGGTCCAACAATAGCATATGTAATCCTGGGACTTTTGCACAGGACTGAACGTTGGACAACAAGCCCTGGCTCGGTGCAGACAGTCCAGTTAATCTCACCAGCTAAAGCCAAGTTCTTTACCAATCCATTTTTATAGACTTTGGCATAAAGATAAACAGACTTCTTAGCATACAGAACCATACTGAGTGTCTGAGGTGTTTGGGGCAATCCATTCTACTGTCACCGTTTGCATTGTCCATGGGGATTCTGTGCTTTGCAGTGTATTATAAAGCTGGCTGGACTTTGTGTTGCTGAAACTGAAGATTACTCATTGGAAAGGGTGTCCGCACACTTTTGGCCACATGCTTTATTAGGCATTTGTTCTTTCTCATCACAGTTCTCCTCCTCGCTCCAGACGTCCCCGTGCTGTTCGAAGCAAATTCCAGTTTGGCAGCTCTTCCTATCAAAACAAAACGTTTCTACTTTTGGCCGCCAGACTTTCCATTTGCAACGCTAAGTAAACCGAGGGTAGAGCGCCGCACTCCAAAAGCAACGAGCACCATGTGAGTTGTCTAAGACCGTGTAATTACTGCGGTCTGCGACAAGCAGAATGGGCTTTAGCTTCTGCACAATGTTGTCCTGAACTGCATGAGCGTATCCAGTATAAGCGGCCCAGCCAAACAAACAGGGGAGTTTACCGACTTTGCTTGCATGCAGATTTTATTCGGAACTGTTCCGTGTTTCATCTCGAGAAGTGCTAACCTTTTAGAATTACGTCCACCGTGGACCACAACAGCTCGTTCTCGGGCTGGGACGGTGTTGGGACATCGATGCATATCACAACAGCAACGCATTTCAACGCAATTTAATTTATAAACATAAAGAATTTGTATTCGAATTGACTTCATAATACGTTAGGAACACGATATGGTCAGGAACACGCTACTGACTCGACCCTGAAGTCCCCGGGAACTCTTTAAAGAGAGGCGATGCGAAGAGAATTAAGACCCACCATGGGTCTGGGATGATGTGGGCTGGGACTGGGGGAAGGAAGTCAAGAACAGAAATCTAGGAAGACAACTCCTGGAGGCTCAACAAAAAAAACATGATTTTCTCTGACACGGTGGGCTGGACAGGACATTTTTCCTCGTTAATTGGCTTTGAGGTTTTCGCCCGACCCAGGAGCATTTTGGATGAAAAGCGGGCACTGTTCAAATAAAACTGCCTGAGCTTAGACCGTTTTGGACTCTTAACCTGAGTCTGGTCCGCTGTTCTGAACCCGTCTCCCGAACGGGGCAGCGGGGCAAGCAGCTAGAGATCAGGAAGAGACATATTTATACAGGGCGAGTCAAAAGTCACAGCCTTTTATTTCAGAAACAAAATACCCCAGCGTGCAATGGGTGAGGGGGCCCTATCGTTTAGGCAATGTCTGGAACATGACCGCCATCATATTGGATCATATTGGGTAGGTTTTTTTTTTTTCCAATGGGAAGGTGGTCATGTAGGATATCAAAGAAGATCAGAATTGTCCCAGAAATCGATTGGTGCGATCGGATTTGCAATATCGCTTGTGGTCCAGGAGTTATCAACACAGACATTTCAAAACTTTTTCACCACTTTCACGCAGCACCGTTTTACCGCTCGTAACCAAATTCAGAGAAACCGGGACAGTGGACGACGAGAAACGTCGGGATCGTCTGAAGAACCGCCAACCGACCAAGGAACCTCAAACTATGGTTTTGACAGCCTTTGAGAAAAGTCCATGACGGAGCCTAAGACATGTGCTGTGACTTTCTGCCACAGAACACAGGCAGACACAGGCTACCAACCTGAGCGGCTCAGCACTCGAGAAACTAGTTCACAATCCTGAGCCTACCTGGTTTGTACCGAGCCCGATTAGGGGTATGAACCTTGCTCAAGGGCCAACGGTGGCACTGATAGATCTTCGAACCTTCTCGTCCAAAGTCCAAGGCCTTACCCACGGTGACCTCACCCCTACAGGTTTAGCCTCGTGTCTCCGGCACAAATCTGGGTAAGTGAAGAGTCTCGGCTAAATGTGATCATGACAAATGAAGCAATAATCAGTCATTAGCTGGACTGAGGTCTCACTCACCTCTCCTGACTAAAGGACATTTCTTACACAGGATTAGGACTTTGGTGCTCATGCTCTTGCCAGCCTGCTGGATGGACAGCCTTCCCTCCTTGTAAATGTTGGTAATGGAGAAGGTGGCGAGCACGCTCTGCTCCCTCATGGCAGCTGAAAGGAGTGTACCTGTTAGCACTGTGAAAAGACGTCAGGTCAGGAATTCAGCCTCCAAAGAAAAGGGGTAACGATACATCGTTGGTCAGGAGGCCTTTAACTACAGTCTGAGAAAGTCCAGTCCATGTGTTCGTGGGTTCAGGCACTTGCTCAAGACCCGACGCAGGGCAGCAGCAGTGCCTGGGACTGCAGTATATAGTAAACAAACACGCATTTCAAACACTGCACTCACATAAATTGACATTTTTCTATCTGAAAAAAAAAAAAAAAACCCCAGATGCGTCCGTACCCTGCGTTACCCCACCCTGACCCTTCTCAGACTTTCCAAAACGTCAACTTATGTTCCGTCTTCGTAATTCTAACAAGCATTAATTATTAGGAAAAGTCTGCCTGAACATAAACATACACAAAACAAATTCAAGTTCGACACAAACTCTCGACTAAGACGCTGCATTTTTTTTGTTTTTGTTTTGCTGTTCCTTCCTTAAAAGTCTTCTTCTTCCCAAAGTCTTAGGCTTTTAGTTACCATACGTTCGGCGCATTACCATTTGAATGAGCTATATATCATGAGAACAATTCCTAAAGCGAATAGGATATTCAGATTAAATTCCCTCGAAATAAATTAAGCCGGACATTTCCAAATAAGCCTTAAACAAAGGGCGCATAAACCACGCACCGAAGTTACTCGAGCAGTAATGACTTTCGATTGTTCCGCTCCTCTTGCACTTCTGCTTGCACAGAGATTCTGAATACGCCAGCGCTGTGGGAGAGAAAAAGAATTATCAGCACAATTTCACAACGCTGACTTATAATGGCGTGCATATATACGCTGCTGCGAATGAATAGCAGACCATGTGATTGAATAACTGCCTATTGAAGGAGCATCGGCAATTATCACCCATCTATTCACGCTCTGCATTCAGATGCAAAAAGACGTCTGAGGGCCCTTAAACGTCCTGGATTCCCGCACTGGTAAAAGCAAACTGTACGAGACTCTTTACATTTTATTTAACACGTTCTTTTATCGTTCGCAGTCCGATGCGAGAGCAAAATGTGAAACACATTTGTGCCGTTTAGCAGACGCCCTTATCCAGAGCGACTTACAATTCGCACAGTCTTACAATCCAAGCAGTTGTGGGTTAAGGGGCCTTGCTCAGGGACCCAACTGTGCCAGAGGTGGGATTTGAACCCTGGACCTTCTGGTCCGTAGTCCAGTACCTTCACCGCTAGGCCACATATACATATTCGGCATTTACCAGACGCTTAGGCAGAGCGACTTACGTTTGAGACGCGACACGAGCCAAGCGTTCAAAGCTAACGGACCTTGCTCAAGGGCCAGACTGTGGTGGAACCCTCAACCTTCTGGTCATCAGTCCAGTACCTTAATCACTAAGCCAACAACATCTCTTAAGTCATCTTGGTCTTTCTATCTAACAGGCATAAATATGGGATGTGGCTCTAGGGGTACAGACTGGGGGTTGGCACAAGCCGATCCACTCCCTCAGGTCAGGAACGTTCATAAACCTGTGCCCCTCTACGAAAAGGTTATGACTTGGCCTTGGTTGGATCGTAAAGAAGGACAGCTGAGGGTAGGAGCCTTGCTTGAGGGATTTGAACTGGTAGCCCTGTGATTAGTCCTAAGCCTGAACCACTGAGCCAACCCCCCCTGAAAAATACGTGAAGAGATAAACCATTAAACCACACTATCCAAACTGGTCACTTTAATGGAATTCTGGCTCGAATACCTGTGGTAACCAGTTATCCAAACCACTGAAGGAGGTGGACAGTGTTCTAAATGGCATAAATACGGGACGTGGCGACACAATTCAAATTCCCTTAGCAGTTCATCAACGTGGATAAAACGCCCCAGGTCGGGGTTGCCTAGGGTTAGGGCTGCTCATGTCCGGCCTCACGTCTCTCTCAGAAATGGGCAGCTGTGGCACCCAACCTAGCCGGAAGGCACCACCAGTGACTCGAACCAGGTTCCCCACAGTGGGGAGGGGGAGGGGGTTAGCAAATTGCCAGGGGGAACAATTCTAAAGTTCAAACGAAACATCACCTCACAGCACGTTCCGGCACCGCAGACCAGAATTCTACTCCTGAGTCACTGTGGCTCGTATCCCACCTCTGGTGAGGTGAGATTCAAGTCATGTCATGGAAATGCTCCCAATATCAGCACTCATCAGCTCATGGTTTTTTATGTGTCACATGACCTGGACCAGGGGTGCCTCCATGCTACAGGGCTCATGTTTATACAAGCGAGAGGCAAAGACCCAAACCTATAGGTGCTGGGGTGGTTGGAACGGCTGACAGGGGGGGAGCAGGCGATCCAGCGTCGGTGGAGTTTCTCAGTCTGAACGCGTAATGGCCGATGAATCCGTCGGCTGTGAGGCTTAGATCAGACACGAACTGAACAAAGAGGCGGCTTCCGTCCGAGTAGATCGGCCTGGGAAACACAACGGCAGAACGTTTATGCATTATCTAACGAATCCAGTTCTCTCTGGGTGACATAAAGTCTGTACTGGGTTCTGAGATTATGCAAGCCACTCGCTAGGGGTACAGACTGGGGGTTGGCACAAGCCGATCCACTCCCTCAGGTCAGGAACGTACATAAACCTGTGCCCCTCTACCAAAAGGTTATGACTTGGTCTTGGTTGGATCGTAAAGAAGGACAGCTGAGGGTAGGAGCCTTGCTTTAGGGATTTGAACTGGTAACCCTGTGAGGGTAGGAGCCTTGCTTGAGGGATTTGAACTGGTAACCCTGCTGAGAATAGGAGCCTTGCTTGGGGGATTTGAACTGGTAACCCTGCTGAGGATAGGAGCCTTGCTTGAGGGATTTGAACTGGTAACCCTGTGAGGGTAGGAGCCTTGCTTTAGGGATTCGAACTGGTAACCCTGTGAGGGTAGGAGCCTTGCTTGAGGGATTTGAACTGGTAACCCTGCTGAGGATAGGAGCCTTGCTTGGGGGATTTGAACTGGTAACCCTGTGAGGGTAGGAGCCTTGCTTGAGGGATTCGAACTGGTAACCCTGTGAGGGTAGGAGCCTTGCTTGGGGGATTTGAACTGGTAACCCTGTGAGGATAGGAGCCTTGCTTGAGGGATTCGAACTGGTAACCCTGTGAGGGTAGGAGCCTTGCTTTAGGGATTTGAACTGGTAACCCTGTGATTAGTCCTAACCCTGAGCCACTGAGCCAACCCCCCCTCTGAAAAATACATGAACAGATAAACCATTACTATCCCATTACTATACCATTAACCACACTATCCAAACTGGTCACTTTAATGGAATTCTGGCTCGAATACCTGTGGTAACCAGTTATCCAAACCACTGACGGAGGTGGACAGTGTTCTAAACGGCTTCTGCAGTTACATCATCCACTTTCGCTTCGTTTTGCGGTTAAACGAAGCGTTGAGCAAAAGTCTTAAGCCAGACAAAGTCTTAAGGTCAGATATACCATTGTTCTACTAATGGCGTAATGACAACACGGAACGATTAATCAGTCTCTCGCATTAGAACCTGAACAATCAGAAAAAGGTCACGTATACTGCTCACAAATTCGTTTTCGAGCTCCCTGTACACTTGAGCAACACCAGAATCTGGCAGCTTCGTCGGGTTGCCAAGTTTACCCTACTGCAACCCGAAGAACTTTGATCATGAACAGTCTTTCAGAAACCACCAGTGTTTTTTTTTTTTTTTTTTTCAAACACTTAACAGGGTGAGAATTGGGAGTTGGGCTGGAATGAAGATCAGTGGAGGGTTACAGGATTACGAATTCAAGCTCGAAACGCTTGGACCCAGTCGTTAACGATATGTAAGTAAAACATCCCCGGTCTTACGCGGGAGGGGTGTCTCCACAGAACTTGCCGATCCTGTGAGCGCTGCTGACGTCGGCGCCGTTGTAAACAGCAACGTGATCGTAGCGGCAGTAGTTGTCCCTCTCCACGTCAAACTTCTCAAACTTCAGCTCGATTATCTGCGAGGACGGCGCAACGCGGTCAGCAATGGCGTCGTTTAACCCCTGAGCCGCTCCAACCTAAACGATGTGCCTTCACACTGCCGTAACTTTAACGCTAACCATGAACTTCCGTAGTAACGAGGCCTGCATTTGCTTAATCCTCTAATTACACCCGCCGTTAGCGAGGGTCCTAAAGGGGACGACATTGACGGGGGGGGGGGGACAGCGGATTGAAGACGACGCTCACCTGGTGGTCGGGTGCAGTGATGTGCCACGTGCAGGTCACGCCTGGAGGATAGTCCCTCTCAGGCCAGTTGGGACTCATTAAGGTTCCAGAGGGTTTATCCAGGTGTCCTCCACAATAGCGCCTCCCTATCGCAGAGCGAGAATTACAACACTGTCGACGGCAAAGGAACAGCAGCACTGTCCGAAAAATCCGAACCGGTTCAGCAAAACTGAACGTTACGCTGAGAGGAGCCTTCGAAAATATCACCACCACAGCGCGACCTCCGAATCTATGAAAACGCCTAAATATTCTTCCAATATTCTAAGCTTTTGCTAGACCTTAGTGGGGTTTTTTTTCCAGGTTTTCGGTACACACTTGTCAGTCTTTACCTTTTGTTAGCTCTTGTTCCCTTCTTAACAGCTATTAACCCTTAGCCTCATCATAGTCTCTTTAATTAGCATTTGATAATTACCCCATAATTACGATTTTTAAAAAACGTTATATTGAACATTTAATTATTCAAAAAAAAGATGTATTTACATACATAACAGGGCCTTTTGTATTGCTTGCATGGTGCTGTATCAGTAAATGGAATGCTGGGGGGGGGGGGGGGCTGAGCCGCTCTGCTATGTTTGTCCGTAACCTAGCAACAAGGATCTAAGAAGCAGTTAACGTCCAAGCCGCTCAAGCAGGACGGGTCCCTTTTTGAGTCTTGGTCCTCCCGAGGTTTATTCCTTTAACGTTTAGGGAGTGTTTCCTTTTAAGTATTTCCTTACTATAACATAATAGTGAAAACTGGGAAAACCTTTTGGTGTGGGGGGGGTGGAGAGAGGGGGGTTAGAAACGGGCTATTTAATGGCCACCAGGCGTCGATCGCCACTGGAAGGTGACGTGCCGAAATAGCCGTACCCATTTGGTGGAAATGGCAAGTTCAAACGGACTGCGTCGGGAAGGGATTACGCTTCGGACTAGCAACTGATGGAGCTTCAGGAATCACGGCCGCGATTACCCCTCGCGTTTGGCCAAACGGCGGCGTACGCGGCCAGGAAGCCACTCCCGGCCGTGTTTGCATCCGAACCCATCACCACTTGCATCCTGTTGCTACTTGAGACGAGCGCTCCAGGCCGGGCCGTGCCACAGAAGCGGCCGAGCCTCTGGCCGGTGACGAAGCCGTCGTACACATCCACGTAGTCGTATCGGCACAGGCTGTCGTTCTCCAGGTCCAGGGCTCGGAAGGTGAGGGAGACGACTTTTCCCTGAGGCACCTACGGGTTGGGGTTCAGAAACAGGAGATGGTTACGGGCCTTTTGTATTCTCTTTAGGCAAGACTTAGTTATCAGGAGACGATGTGCCTCCGAGGACTTCCAGATTTAATACATTATTTAATTCAATTGTTATGATTTACTTCATTTTACCATTAATACAAACTATTTCAGGTAACATCCAGGCCGGGTTCCCTTTTTGAGTCTTGGTCTTTCCAAGGTTTCTTCCGTCTACATTCAGGGAGTTTTTCCTTGCCACTGTCACCGCAGGCTCGCTCAATTTGGGTTTGGCCTTTTAAGATCGTATAATGTTGTAAAGCTGCTTTCAGACAATTCTCCGTCATAAAACTAACACATTTGACTTTTCCTTCGTTATTTTTAGGAGAGAACGAGATACGAGGCATATCTGAGATTTCTCCTAATTATAGGCTCTCAGGATACACACCCAGTACAGGGACAGGGGCCTTGCTCAAGGGCCAAACAGCGGACTCATGACTGTCTGATTAGTAAAGATTTGGCAGCATGTACTAACAAAGGGGCTGGCTAAGACTTGCTACCCTGGGGATGATCCCCTCCCCGTGCCGGCCTCCTCTAAATCAATCACAGCCTGTGTGATGCCCCACCGTCCAGAAGGCACCCCCAAGTCTCAGTGCATACCAGTGGGACCCACAATGTGAGAACTTAACTCTGCTTTGAACTCCAAATCCTCACCTTGATTCTCCACACGCATTTGGTGTTCGGAGGATAAACCCCAGGATAACCCTGACTCCCGATGGGTCCCGACACTCCTGTAATGTTTCCTCCGCACCCAAAAACCGGCCTGTGAGAAACAGACAAGCAAAACGGTTCTGGCTAAATACCTGAGGCGTCACAATGAGCATAGTTAAGTTCAGTCGTTCAGCCCTGCGATTACGTGCATACATCTTACAACCATAATAACGAAAACTACAAAACAAACTGGCGATGAGGGGGCACGCCAGGGTCTTCCCTCCCACTTCGAGTCTCTGAAGTTCCTCGAGTCACAAGGCCTGGGTCAGGAGCCCGACCCTGAAGTGACTGGCTCACGTGGAGCAGAAAAAGGCTCTCATACTGTCGTGAAATCGTAACAACGTTTATTAAATCAATCAAACGTTTCCTCCGCAGCAAGCAATCGCCTTAACATCGCAAACTCATTAGCAGGCTTCGGGACAAACCATTTGATCCATAAACTCCCGGTGGGGCCGTGAGGGACAGGGGTGCCCTCTCAATAACTCGTTTTATAAGGGAGTGGCTAAAATAAGGCTCCGCCCACAGACTAAAACTCAGGTGGTTTGGTAGGGACAAAAATAAAATGAAAATATGAGACAGCATATTATTTTAATGTTATTTACCTTTTTTCACATTTCTCCCTGCTTTCTTCAGAACCTATCCTCCCTTTACACATTGTAAAACCCGATGTAAAATGTTCCAAAGTATTGGCACCTCTTCGGGCATCATTTTCTAAGGTCAAAGAACTTCGCTGATTAAAATCTCAATCGTGTCATATTTGAAGTGTGTTTAGTTCTGTGTGGAAACAAAAACCTGGACGTTTCCAATAAAATGTCTATAGATCACCCAGTCCTTAAAACGTTCACCTTAAAATCATCGCGAATAAAAAAGAAAAAGGAAACGCGCACAGTTCTCGGTATGCGTTTGCAGGGTCGTGTTGAATTCACAAACCTTAACTGACAGATAGCTGCGTTCGTTTACGCAAAATTATCTCAAAACGTGAACGGTTCGACTAAAAAAAAAAATCGATCCAAAACGAAGTTTGGAAACAAACTATCTTACCTTTGCCGCGGCTCACCAAACACCACGCAAAAATATAACGGTATACAAACTGTCCACGTTAAAGTCCACATCGCGAGCGTTGATGTGGGCTGTATTACAAATGCTTTGTCCGCACTCTTAACGCGTCCTGTACAGACACATAGAAGAGGTGCTTCTGCACCCTAGGTAGTGCACTATGCATTACAAAGCGAGTCGTTTAGGATTCGGGACGAGTACGTTGAACTTTAAAGAGGCTCCTCTTGTGATGGTTTGCTAATATTATGCGTATGATTGTACAATAGTAATTATACCAAACCTTTAAGAAGGGGCGCTTGAATTAATTAAGGCAGGGTTTGATCTGAAGTACAGTTTAAGACAGTGGTAAACGAAACAATTTCAATTCCAATCCCAATCGCCACTATATCAACGGAGCACATAGGTTTACGAGGTAATGAGCGAATCCTTATATTTAGTGCACTATATAGTCTATAGGGAGCCGTTTGGGACTGGGCCGGCGAGGAAATCGCTGTCGTTGCATTTATTTTCTTTTTCAGACTGACTGCAGTGAATGAATGGGCGGTTTGTTTTAGTAAAGGAAAGGAAAAAAAGAGAGAGATTGTAGTTTGGGGAGAGTACAAACGGTTCCTTGTGGAGAAAGAAAAACATTGTCCGACTTATGTTGTACAGCGATATTGTGTATAAATGCAAAGTGCCTCGTGCGTAGCAGACACAACGGTGCAACTGCCTTACGTTATTTATACACTAATCACACAAAACGGGGGATATTTCGTTATGGTGGTATACTAACTATAGCAGTAAAGGCAGTACAGTTTGGTGTGCCATGTTATGACGCATTAACACGCAAAGGTTGTGCCACGAGAATCAGCAAAGCGTTACGTAACCGGGGGCAACAAACGTTTGGACCGCAACCCTCTCTGTCAAGTACGTGTCACATCTTGTGACAGTGTGTGTGTGTGTGTGTGTGTGTGTGTGTGTGTGTGTGTGTGTGTGTGTGTGTGTGTGAGACTGTGATTTACCCCACCACTAGATGTCTGCATTGCGCCACAGTTTGACAACAAACGGTGTGTACCTCCAGTGTTGCCGGGTGTACGATAATTACCGTATTTGTACGATAATTGTGCCCTCTGTACGATCAATAATCCCAAAGAAGGCCAAATATTCGATCATTTGACCATTCGGTGAATGTGTGCTTGTAATCGGTTGTAATCAGCCTTTCGCAAACTGTCTGTCAGAGGGTTTCTTGGTGAAACCTGAAGGCATCTGTTTCCGGTAACAGATGCATTATTGGCTGGATATTCCTAAAAGAATAGTCCGAACAGTCTGCCGCGCCCGCCCCATGAGTCAGGAGCTGAAAAAAAGGCTGTGAGTGCCTGTTAGGTGTCATTCATCACCAGAGTGACTACTGTTTTGGTTGTGACGGGAGTACGATAATTTCCCTCCAAAGACGAACATTTCGTGTCTCTGGTACGATAATCGGGTACGATTTCTCACCTGGCAACGTTGGGTGTGTACCTCCAGTGTTGGTGCTCCAATGTACTGTACCTCATGGTCCCAATCCCTTCCCCCCTGGTATATCTGTGTCCATGCTTTTACCTTCTCCTCCTTCGTCATCCAGCAGCTCCTGGTATTGCTTTTGATATTGATGTGCCTTCTTGCGTTCTCCGGCTGAAACATTGCCGGGGAAGGGGGTCGGGGGTGGGGGGGGGAGGGCTTACTGAGTCCATTACGTTTTTGCCTTTAACCTGACAAATGAGAACGCGTACTCAGACGTTTCCGTCTTCGCCTCTTTGCATGGCCGCCTCAATAAAAATGTCAAAAAAAAAATGTTCTCATTCAGTAGGAAATGATCGAGGAGCTTCGTCCCGAAGGTCGGTGTGAGTTTGCTGATTTATAAACGTATGCTCTCATTGGTGTTAGTGCGTACGGGTGGAGGATTGCGGGTGACGTCGGACGACGCGCTACATGAGGCTGTGAAATCCAGCAGAGACCGGCGAGACCGTTTTAAAGCCGCCTTTACAGATTTCCCGATTTGGGGACAAAAAGCACTTACCTGTCTACTCGCCGTGTGGCCACGGGTGGCAGGGGTGCGGTCTGACTTCCTGGTCTAAAATGCACGGGCGGGTGTGGCTAGCATTGTGGATGACGTTCGGAGAATGTGAAATCCAGTAAAGACCACTGAGGTCTTCGCTGAGACCGCTTTAATGCTAGCTTACGTTCTCGCTGTCTGTCTGATTGCTGGTTTTGGACTTTGGCGTTGGATTAAGGGTTTGGCTGGAAAAGCCCCGAGCACAAAGTTGGTGTCTGAGAAAGGTTGATCTCTGTACAAGGTCTCGCAACAAGCTCAAACTCGTAGAAGCATTTCAAGGCCTTTGCCGACCGTTAACCTGCGGTCACGCTGGACTAACACGAGCTAAACCCGTGGAATTTGCCACACGGTGAACCATTTCAAACAGATAAAGGTAGCGAGCGTCCTTCACAAATAGCGCTAGTGGTGACCTGAAGGGGCCACGATGGCCGAGCGCTTATTGGAGCCGTGTGTCGGCGCGACGTTTGGAGAATAGGAAGCAGAACTGAAGCTGGCAGTCTTTTTATCCAGCGCCTCCACATCTTCACTGAAAGCCCACTCTGTGGTACCTGTACCAAAACCAGACGGCTACGTGCTTGTTCGTAGAGGCACGCAAACGGCAACATGTCTAGCGTGAGCTAACTTCGATTTTGAGCAAGTAAGCAAGCCAGTATGCTACGTAGCTAGCATTTGCTACTGGTCCCTTGCATTCACCTTCATGGACTTTACCTCAGGCTAGCGCAAGCAGCCTATAGACCATCATCCAACTACCCTGCTCACAAAATGTAGGGGATTTTTCATTTTGAATGATCCCCTAATATTTGTGAGCAATAGAAGAGAATCGAGCAAAATAGAATGTGTTTATTGTCATTGTGAGAGTTCAGTGAGATGAAAGTGCATTTTTTAAACTTCAAAACATCCTTCCATCCATTCATTATCTTCCGCTTAATCCACACGGGGTCGCGTGTGGGCGCCAGGGTAGGAACAGCCCTAGACGGGGCGCCAATCCATAGGGCACACACACAGTCACAGTCACGCACACAAAGGGCCACTTTAGACACACCAAGTAACCTAACACGCACGTCTTTGGACTGTGGGAGGAAACCGGAGTACCCGGAGTAAACCCACACAGACACGGGGAGGACATGCAGACTCCGCACAGAAAGGACCCAGGCCGCCCCGCCCTGGGATCGAACCCGGGACCTTCTTTCCGTGAGGCAGCTGTGCCGCCCATTTTAGACTTATATGCAAAAGACGTAACACTAAACACTTCTATGCAAAAAAAAAAAAAAACCCAAAGAGCACGCAATCTGCAACCCTGTTCCTGTTAGGAATTGACGTAGGTAAAACAACAAAGCAAAGGAAGAAACTCGTTTCGAAACGTATTTTCGTGAAACATTCCTACCCAAACGCGCTCCCTATTTAGCTTGTCCGCTGGATGAATTGCGAGTCTTCTTCATCACGCACCGCACATGGTTCTTTTTAGCAGCTCAAGCCCTGAAGCTTCGATGTCCAAGGATGGTGTTATGTGGAAGCCATTATGCAGGAGGAAATCTTTCATCTGCTCACGTCAAATTCCCCTCGCCGGCGAGTGAAAATTGCTTCCAGACGCACTCCATTTCCCGCTGACCCATCGCTGTTAGCTGATCGGCCTCCCAAAAAACCCTCGGACGGGGAGAACTTTTACAGCGCCATATTAGCACGCCCGTCTTTAGCATTCTTCGCAAGTGCACAAGAGGGCAGATTGTCCATTTGGGACCCGGTTTTTGTGCGAGGTAGCATTAAGGCTAATGGAAAGATGTGCAATCTTGCATGTGACAGATCATTTATTAGCTCATAAACAGGCGCGGCCGCCCCAGAAAGGTGCTCAGACGTAAATAAGCACGTCTGAAGATGCTTAAGGTGTCACATTCTTTAGACGCACGGGGCTTAGTGTCGTCCCTGAAAAACCCGCTTTTGAGGCGAGCTCACATTTCGGCTGCGCCTGTGCTCCGTGCGACTGGCGGAGAGACCGGCGGCCTTGACAAACACACACACTTTGGATCACAGCGAGATCACGTTTCAGCCTCTCTGGATGTGCCGTGGCCAGGATGGGAGCCGTTAGCCTTGAGAAATGAACACTTCTGAGGGAAAGATCACATTTCAACAGGTCTGCATGTGCCGAGACGCGGCTATGACAGCTAGCTAAAATACACCATGGTTAAATCCCCGATGGTTCTCGACTTCCTGTGGAGGTGAGCCTACGTGAGATGTCCTGAGAACAAACACCAGCCAGAAAACATAAGTAAAAGCACCTGGGATTTGTCCCAAAGCTTGGTTTTGATTGGCACCGGCGCTAAACAGCCGCGCTGCTAACAACAAGCGTTGGGACGTCTGTTTAATAGAAAGAACATGCAAGCCGTAGCTTTGAAGGTGCTCGGAGTTATTCGATTGATGTCAGTCCTGACCGTTAGCTAGCTGTCGGTTCTGCTAAAGATTAGCTAGAAAGTTTGTAGTTCATACAAATCAGGCTCGTTTGAAATCATTTGAAAAATCATTTGAAGTTCCTCGTCGCTTACGAGGCGTCACTTCTGCTTGTTAGATAGTAACCTCAGTAGTGGTCAGTAGTATGTGAGGATGGTGGTCAGTAGTATGATGGTGGGTTTGGAGGATGGTGGTCAGTAGTATGATGGTGGGTTTGGAGGATGGTGGTCAGTAGTATGTGAGGATGGTGGTCAGTAGTATGATGGTGGGTTTGGAGGACGGTGGTCAGTAGTATGTGAGGATGGTGGTCAGTAGTATGTGAGGATGGTGGTCAGTAGTATGATGGTGGGTTTGGAGGACGGTGGTCAGGATTTTGGTCTTTGTATTCTAAGCCATTTTGAGCTCGTTCTGTTCCGTGTAGCATGACTGCCATTCAAAATATGTAAAGGCTCAGTCTCAAGAGTCCACCTATTTCCTATGAAATTACATGGGCTATGAAGTAATGGCTTACACACCTTTCTAAGTGTGCTCACTAAGTTGGCCGGGCACTGCATATTTCGGAGTCAGGACATGTCATGGGCGATTATCCGAGCGCAATTCATAGGGTATTGAGCTAGCAGACCACATCAGGATGAGTGGCAGCCAGAATGTATCAGCAAAGGCATTTGGAGTTTGAAACATGTCATACAGCTTGACAGCCATTCAGAGTGCTTAAAGGCGGAATCCCAAATGGCTCCTACTTTCTTTATAAGTGCACTAATTAGGGGATGAAAAGAGCCCTAAGCACCCAGCAATGAATAGAATGGGTGAACAAATGAATTCAAAAGTAGAAACGCAAATGGCTCCCCATTTCCTAGGACAGTTCCACCTTCCTGCTTAATTGCACAGCACATGGTATTAAGTAACGGCACCCAAAGTCAGCCAACTACATAAGGAGGAGCAGCAGCCAGGAAATGTCAATGACTTACTTCAAATAGGTTTTAAATTGCTTTATACTCCTACACTACAGTATTTAGGGATGTCATTATACTCCATTCTCAATAAATAAAATATACGAGTTTTTACTGACAGTCAAATCACAAAACATTTTTCCAGCACAAACTGGTCAAAAGTCTTAGGCCACACTAGATTAGACGTAACGTTGCTCTGGATACGGTGTAAGGATTATATATAATTATTTCCGTCTCTTTATTAAACTATCACAGAACACCATATATAGGCTACATATATATATAGCAGAAAGTATTTATTGTGACCCCTTCCACTTAGCAGCATCTGGCAGCTTCATCGGGAAGCCAAGTTGACCTTCTACAATCTGAAGAAGCCTGGTCACTAATGGTCTTGTGGGAAGAGTAACAGCCAAGAAACCATTTTTTAACGGGGGAAAGGCTGACAAGCCTAAGATATGCTAAAGCATTTACATTTATGTCATTTAGCGGACGCCCTTATCCAGAGTGACTTACAGTTAATACGGTCTCACAATCCAATCGAGTGTGGTTTAAGGGCCTTGCTCAGGGACCCAACTGTGGCACAGGTTAGATTTGAACCCTGGACCTTCAATTCAATTCAATTTTATTTCTATAGCGCTTTTTACAACGTAGCATCGGCTCAAAGCAGCTTTACAGTAATACATGATCTTAAAAGGCCAATCCCAAGCTGAGCAAGCCCAGGGCGACAGTGGCAA
>JAUZST010004380.1:0-16359 GCA_034779995.1 Parotocinclus haroldoi | reverse complement strand
GTGTGTGTGTGTGTGTGTGTGTGTGTGTGTGTGTGTGTGTGTGTGTGTGTGTGTGTGTGTGTGTGTGTGTGCAGGGTATAATCCTTCAGCAAAGAAACAGGTCTGGAACCTTTTATAACCAAAAATAGAACAGTTTAACCTTTTTTTCCAGGCTGATTTCTCACTTCCTTGCCCAGCAATTAAGGTTTTAATCAGAACTGCACTGGTGGAAAGCTCTGTCCACTCTGTCCACAAAAGCACCAAACACAAACCCCGTGGCTAATGCTATTTAGCTCACCTTGGCTGACTGTTCAGTGCTGTTAAAGCTTTATAGGCACCTACTGAAGTATGGAGTAAAGACATTTGTTTGTATAAAGCTCACATCTGAACTAATTGAAGCAGTGATACTATAACTACTCATTGCTTCAGTTTATCACATCCTCTAATTAAATACAGTTTGTAAGTTAATAATATATATTTTCATATATATATATATTTCATATATTTATATTTTTTTCTTTCCATTCATGTTGTGTACTATGTATGATCAGCCTATGACAGCATGCTGAGCTACAACTTGTCTCTGATGAACAATGTCATTGTGTTTGCAGATTGTATCTCGATGATTGTACAGGTAAACAATGATGCTACCATGAGTCAAAAGACGCAGGACACATTTTATTTCGGAAACAAAAATGACAAAAATTACATATCTGAATACCCCGGCACGTAATGGGTGAGGGGGAGCCATGTCTGGAACAGATCTTGAAAGCCACCAATGAGAAGGTGCATGCAGCATATCAGAGAAGACTGCAACTGACTCAGAAACCGATTGCTGCAATGGGATTTGCAATATCTCTTGTGGTTCAAAAATGATCAACACAGCTGTTGCAAGTTTTAAGGGAGCATGCAATTTGTATGCTGACCGCTCGGATGTCCGATAGAGCTTTTGCATGTGAACTGCAGGTTCATTTCATACCATGAGCTGTTTTCAAAGAGGTTTCAGAGAATTTTGGCAGTAAATCCAACCGACCTCACAACCACAGACCATGTGTAACCACACCCGCTCGGGGCCTCCACATCAGAAACCGTCTCAGGGAATCTCATCTGCATGTTCGCCGTCCTCATCTGGGTCTCCACCTGACTGCAGTTTGTTGTCGTATCCAATTTAAGTGGGTAAATACTCACATTTGAGTGGCTTGCTGATGTCAACGCTGTGTATCGAGTGGCCCATGGTGGAGATGAGGCATGGTTATAATATGGGCAGTCATATTTTTACAAATACAGGTGCATTTTATCTATGGTATTTTGAATGCACAGAGATAACATGTTGATATCCTGAGGTCCGTTGCTGTGCCATTCATTCATAACCCTCACTTTTTGTGATGAGCACGATAAGGCACGGTCCCATGTTTCAAGATTTTGTACGCAATTCCTGGAAGCTGAAAACGTCCCAGTTCATCCATTGCCAGCATAATCACTTGCTCGGTGGGTCAATGTCAGCCATTGAGCATGTTTGGGATGCTCTGGATCGGTGTGTTCCACAGCGTGTCCAGTTCCTGACAATATTCTGCAACTTCGCACAGCCATGGAAGGGGAGTGGACCAACATTTCACAGATCACAATCAACAGCCTGACCAACACTGTGCGAAGGAGATGTTTTTGTTCAGCATATGTGGTAAGCTGAACTGATAAAATAAGGTGTACCTAATAAAGCGAACTGTGAGTGTATATTCAGTATATTCCTCTCCATCACAGTCATACACTCTAATAAACTGCATGTTTTAAAATGTTCCCAAATATAACATATTGTCCCCAAGAACTGCCTTCAGCAAACTGCATTCATATAAATTACCAAGACACAGGTTTGGTAAAGACAATAGACGAAAGGGTTCAACTGTAACAAACCGGATACTCTCAGAGGACAAAGAACGCTTTCTAACGATGCAAGACTTCAGAGAAATCACCCCATCCTGATCTGAAACCGTTTTCATAGGCTCGGGATCATAGAGAGTAGGCGTGGCTTACCGGCCTACGCTACAGGGTACATTATACAGTGCTTTGGACCCAGGTCAGATTCTCCTCATATGGAAGTTTAAGTTCTGCACTGATTGACATAATGAAATAAACAAATGTGGTACGTTGGCAATTAAAGGCAGCACAGTGGCACGAGTGATTAGTGCTGTGACCTTACAAGTCCAGAGATCCACGCTTCAGTTCACTGTATAGACTCCACCCACCTGTATGGAGTTTGCATATTCTCCCCTTGTCCGTGTGGCTTTCTCCAAATACCCCAGTTTCCTCCCACATTCTCCAGAGACATCCGGTTAGGTCAGCTGTTCACTCTAAAGTGTTCGCTGCCACATCCAATACACCCAAATACAATTTGAGGGAGGCGGCAAGAAGGGCATCAGTGATAAGTGCAGGACATCCTGCAGCACATTTTTCAGCAGTGAGGGTTTCCCCAGGAATGCCTTCACCAGATTACAACAATATATTGGCCTACCCTGTTGCAAGGCATATTGCCAATCAAGCATTTATGGGACCACCTCAGATGCCAGATGAGATAACCTACGAGTGTGCAGGCAATACAGGTCCAGCTGTAACAGTTGTGGGCAAACATGCCACAGGATACCATGGGGTACACGTATGACTCCAGTGCCTAACTGTACAGAACCTTCTATCCACGATAGAGGGGGTATAAACTGTGGGGAAAACAAAAAAGGATTTGATACACTGCCTATTTTGCGAGTTTTCCCACCTAAGGAGGATAGAGAGGTCTGTAATTTGTATCGTAGGTTCTCTTCGACTGTGAGAGGCACCCGCAGAAAATGACATTGTATGATTTTTAAATAATTAATTTGAATTTTATTGCATAAAATAAGCCTTTGATACCATAGAAAAATAGACCATAATATTTGGTACAGAAACCTTTGATTGAGGGCAGACATTTCCTGTATAGTTCTTGATTAAGTTTGCACTGCAGCAGGGATTTTGAACCACTCCTCCAAACAGATCTTCTCCAGATCTATCGGGTTATGGGGCTGTCGCTGGGCAACGTTGACTTTCAGGTCTCATTGGGTTCAGGTCTGGAGACCTCTCCAAGACCTTGAAATGTTTCTTACGGAGCCACTACTTAGTTGCCCTGGATGTGTGTTTCGAGACATTGTCATGCTGGACGACCCGGCCGTGGCCCATCTTCAGTCCTCTTACAGGTGATGAGAATAGGAGGGCTTCTTAAAGAGAAACTAACAGGTCTGCGAGAGCCAGAATTCTTGCTGGTTAGCAGGTGATCAAATACTCATTTTATGCAGTAAAATGCACCTTTTTTTTAAGTCATACAATGTGGTTTTCTTTATTTCTCTTTTAGATTCTGTCTCTCACTGTTGAAGTACAATAAATATTTCAGAACTCCATTCCATTCTTTGTAGGTGGGAAAACTAAATCAGCAGTGTAGTAATGACTTATTTTCCCCTCTGTTTCTGTCATTATTACATTCACACATATAAAGTTTCACCTGAGTCTAACAACTGTTTCTTGGAAAAAATTGAAAAATTGACAGTATAGAAATGGATAGAAGAGGAAGTTAAAGTAGTTATCTTAGTAACGCATGGTTTTCAAAGAATCCCCTGGATGGAAAGTGAAAGCATAGTCAGCTGGCAGGTGAAACAGATGTGCCGAGTTATGGTTTGAATCTTCTGGATGTATCATGAAAGAGAAGAGATTTCATGTCACGCCTTCCTTTTAGTCACAAAGATGCTACTTTTAGGCGTGCTACAATACCCACGTCATGCCAGATAAAACGTTTTTACTTACACCGGAGGTTATTACACGGTTACCATCAATCAAAATAATGACAATATAATTATTATTTCCCTAAGCATTTATTTAAATCTAGAAAGTGGACAGCATTTTCCATTTTCCAAAGACAGTGGCGCGTTATTCGTGGATCCCGATTCAGGGAAATCCAGAGTAAATGTTAGTTTTGTAATTTTATTCAGCCTTGAAGGAATGTTAATCAAACTGGATGGAAAACAAAACCAACAGATGCAGTTTCCCAGCAGGGCCCATGAGGACTTGTATATCTCCTGTACGGACTTTTGCAACAAATGACATCTGCCTGCTTTTGTGATCAAAGACGAACAAAGAGGAAACTTGTGATTTGAGTAAAGTTTTTCCAACCCGGCCACGTATTCACTGTAAATGACATGGCACTCTTTGCCCTTCCTGAACTCCGGAGAGCAGTCTGGCTGGGGTGATGCTCTCTCCTCTCTCTGTCATCAGGGATTTAGTCTGCATTTCTCTCATTGCACAGTGCTACTTTAACGTCTCCAAACGTACACAGATCCTCAGGCTCCAAGCCAAAATCTGGTCTGTTTGACAGACTCTGACACCATGGGTTAGAGCAAAGCATTCGGTTTAGTCTAGTTTTATTTGTAATAAACAGAGCCTTCCGAAGCCTTCTGAGATCCACGAAGAACAGAATAAAAATAATTTATTTCTGCCATTACTGCCTACTAACAATCTGAGACATTAAAGCTTCCCCCAAGATACCAGAATCCTATTAGCTCTTTTCAACATGCTGTCTGTATAACATCATCACCATAAAAACAGTAAGTAAATGAAGGGGGCACTATTTATCCTGTCATAATTACAGTGACAGATCAAAGACTTTATTGTTGCTACCTAGCAATTCATCAGAAATATGTTTTATAAGAAACCGAAAAGGGGAACTTATACCCTGGGCAACACAGGAGAGTTTATTTGTTGTTTATAGCGTAGTGAACAGGAAATACACTAGTAGTGGTTAGGATCGTGCACCATCGCCCAGTCGGACAGCATGTATGGGCGAGTCTATGTGGGGTTGTATAATCTATTTTTAAACTGTTTGAAATGAACTTATAAAGTAGCGGTTCGCAAATAATTCATTGATTAATCAATCAATTATTCATCAAGGAACATGTTTGCGAATTTGATATTGCCCTGAATGTGTCCTACATTCTTGTCTGGCATTTTAACTGTGCGTATTCTAATCAGGGTCGCCGTGGGCCGGGACCTAGCCCCCAAATTCAGTAGATGCAGGTGGAAGCACTCCCTGGATGGGATGCTAGTCCATTGATGGGGTGTTGCTTTTGCACAATGATCTGTCCTGCCCGTGTAAAGGCATCACTTGAGTTTCCCGGTGGTGGCTAGCAAAATTCCCCTGTCACCCGAGTGCCTTTCCTGAAATACTCTTTTGTACTTTAAACCTAACCCTTCATACTGCTATCCTGAGCCCCTGCAAAATATTCCTAGTTTCTGCATCCACCAAATGTGTCCAGTAATTCTAATTTCTTCCTATTCTGACCTCACCTTTCTCCATTGGTGGATGTTATGTATTTGTCTGTAATGGGACTTTCCACCTGTGCTCTGGCTCCTTGTTGAATGTGGCCTGCGGTTACTGGAAAAAAAACAAATCCCCAGTCCCTCAGTTTCCTATGTTACACCATCAAAGAAAAAGTCATGCTGCAAAAAGTGCTGATTCAGAATTGCCTTCTTTTTTCGTCCGACTCATGCAGTCAAATGGCATTATGGTCCTGGTTTTTGTTAGTTATGAGCCGTCATTATGACATGAAATATACAATTTTTACATATGACAAATAACACTGTGTATTGTATGATACACTGTTCAAATAGAAAATACTCTCCTGAACCTTTAAAGATAAAGTGCTTTATGTAAACTACACTCTGTCTCTCTCTCTCTCTCACACACACACACACCTTAATAAAATAAAATCAATGTGGACTAGATTATACTACACTTATTATACTGAATTATGCTAGATTCATAAGGATTAATTGTTTTATCCAGACTTTCCACTTTGACTCTGACCAGTATAAGTGTGGGTAGAACATGACTAATAGTAGTACATCAAACTTGCTACAAGTTCCATTTTACATTGCCGATCTTAAAATGAACATCCATTACTGAACAGTAGCTGTATTAAATTACTGAACTGTATATAAAAGCTGCCCCATACTGACATACTGCCCCGACCGCTGGTGCGATGATCTTTGGCAAAAGCAGGCGCTTCTCGAAAGGGAGGCACAGATACATGAACGGTTGAAGTAAAAAAAATCAATACCCTTTTAAAAGTGAGACCTCCCTTTTATTGAAGATCCATATATCCATACATTTAATAAATAAAAAAGGCACTTAACGTACACTTCACAAAAAAAAAAAAAGATTGAAATTCTGAATAAAAGGTTTTAAAACTTCTTTTTGAGAAGTATCCATTCAGAAAAAAAGCCCAAGAACATTGAAAAGCACCAAAAATTGTTACGAGGCTTACCTCAAGCTCCCGGTCTGCTGCTCTCGTTCTCCCCGGTAACCTTTACAGAGCGTCTGTTTATATGCAGAGTATAATTGGCGATGTGCTGACGAACACCAGGGGCTCCCGTTACTTAAGGACGAGCCTCAGTCCTGTTTGTTGCCACGTCGTCACAAGCGGTACGCTCGGTCTTCCACTCGCTACGCGAACGCAAGCGATCATTTACGGCCAGTCGGTAACTTCTTCCCTTATTACTATTATTATTATTATTATTATTATTATTACTTCGTTCGTTCCCGCATCCTTGGGTCCTCGCCTTCTATCATAACATTTTGAACAACAGTTTGACATTTGTTTTGAAAAACTTCCCATTGGAGAAACGCTAAATTTCACCCTTCAGTATCATATCTGTAAATATGGTAAAGTCCAAACAGCGTATTCGAATCTCAGAAGTCAAACTTGCTCAATTTTCATCCGATTCTGCAGATATCAGGATCTAAAGGCCCAGCTCATGTTGTGCTCATGTGGCAAAATTCAATAAAAAGAAATTGTGCAAATTTGTATTATCATTACAAGAACTTCATTTGAGGATGCCTCAGGAGAAAGCTGTAAAACGGTATTTACTTTGCACTATTAATGTGCAGTTCTGCATTTATCAACAAACAGTTAGTGCTTCATTTGGAAATGTCCCGAGATCACGGAGGCAGGAGACCATATAAGCACTTGAATGAGAAATCTTGGCTTGTAAGCACGCCACATTCCACATAAAGCTTCGAATCAACTATCCTCCAGGCTTTGTGCTTATATCTATGGCAGCCAAATCAAAAAAATGTCGGGACAGTACGGAAAATTATATTTCAAGGGTTTTTTTTTCTGGTCAACTTCATTTCTTTCCTGCATTCCAGGCCTGCAACACATTGAAAAATTTCCATGGTAATACATTTTCCACTGTGTACATAGTTGTCGCATTTTTGCGCTTCGAATTCTCCACACACACTGTGCTGGAGGTAGATCAGGACTGTGGACATGACAGGACATTAAATGCACCCTCTTCTACTGCATCCATACCTTTGCAGTGTGTGCAGCATGTGGTTTTGCACTGTCTTGTTGGAATATGCATAGAAGTCCCTGGAAAAGTCATATTAAGTGTAGCTGATGCTGCTCTAAAATCTTTTCTTTATTAATGCAGCCATCATAGAAGTGTAAACGACCTTTTCCAAGGACACTGACACAATCCCATACCATACGCAGACTCTGGGTATTGGACTTATTGCTAATAAATGCCTGTATGGCACTTTCCGGACCTTTTAATACTAAACCCATCTTTGCTCCTCAAAGACATTTCATGATTCAGCTTTCGTACCAAATCATGACCACAATCATCTGTTGATGTCACATTGTTATTTTTTTTTACCTCAATTCTAGTTAGAAAAAAATTTGATTCGGGGATGTATTTTTTTACATACATGCTTCAGTATAAAGTTTTATTTGTGCTGTTCAGACGTATGTGATCCAATTAGCGGAGCAGTAAACAATAACGCAGGGATTCATTAATCAGTGGAGAGCTAAACGTAGCACAGTGGAAGGTAGTCGGTCGCCACCTGGTGGGCCAAGCAAAATGACAAGGACTTCAATAAGGTCTCCATGCTATTAGTGCATGGTTTTGATTTTTTTTTTTTTAAAGCTGTTCGAGAAAATACACAAGTGATTTGGATCAGTATTCGCAATTTCTGAAGCATTTTAGCACATTCCATTTCATCTGGGTCGCCCATTCTAGTTCACTGCAGAAACTGGCTGCTGATGTTGGCATATAAATCGTTTCATCTGAGTGATTTAATTTTGGTGTCTGCACAGCTGACAGCTGACTCTGAGCCGGCACAAACTGAGTAGAAATGTGCGCTCTTTTCTGAATGCATCTAAATGACGAGCGCAGACCACCGGGGCACTAAAAGACTTTTGAGAACGTGCACACTTTATCTAATGGCCATTTCAGTCGTGCTGGTAGTTTGGCTGCTTTCACAGCATATGACGTTCTGTCTGGTGAGCACATCAGACATCTTGGTTGCACAACATGCTTGCATATCCTGTGTGGTTAAAACTGGGAACTGGGAAGTGGCATTCAGGTAATCTTAATGCTACACCGTTCTGTAAAATGTTTCCGACTAAAGCAACAGTTTGATTATATACAAAGCCATTTTTGACTAGTGCAACTGGAGCCCTAATTTCCATTTTCCCAACAGGGAATAAGCTGATATTAACAATAATTAATTCATAGGGCAGACCTTATGGATAAACAGCGCCTGACCTGATTGTCTCAGCAATCCTGTTTCAAAATCTAGTGGGAAGCCTGTGCAGAAAAGTGTTACAGAAGAAGGAAAATGTCCATGATTCACAAATGAGATGAGATTTCTGACATGTAAACAAATAGGTTTCATGTGTAGGGTGGCGGGTATAAGCAGAGAATGATCATAACACTTTACTACGAACCATTTAGTGTCTAGACAATTTTCCATGCCAGCTTTCTGCATATAAATCCAGTTGTATTGCATTCATCTTACTAATGCTAGATCATTTCCTTCTCTCGTCAGCCAGAGTTGTCTGAGTCTGGTTTTTAATGCATCCCTCTTTTTTAGTCATGCCACCCACCCAAACATGGTGGGTTACTGCTGAACCTGACCTACATCGTAAGGAATGTGTCCTGAGTGAGTTTTCTGTAAAACTCTTCACAGAGCTAAGAGGGACAACATGTCGGTGCGGTGATGAGTGCTATAAACCTGACATCTTTAGGGACCTGGGTTCATGTCCTGCCCCGGTTGCTTCCTATATGAATGTGTCACTTAAAGAGCTTTAATGTTTGTGTGCCTGGGCTGGCATGGCTTGGGGGGTTTCCTCCCCTTCTGTTTCATAGAGCTATCACTAATCATACAACGAGCAGTTTTCTGATCAAATCAAAACGAAATCAGTTAGCTTCCTCACACCAGCTCAGGCTCTTGGAGTACTTATTTCCAGCTTTATTACTACTGCACTCCCTAAGATATTCTGAATTGATCCTGAACAATCTGTGGTGTTTTGTTCCTCGCAGGATGGAGCCCAGCTGCTGTTCATTACTGCAAGTTTTGTTTAGCACCAGCGTCTCGTGCTGACTCTTATCACGTGTTACGGGGTTTTTGGCAGGCAGGTGCAAAATCTGTAATAGATTAAGTTGTGATATTTATGATGATCTGGGTTATTCCAACAATTAGGAAGTGAGACTTTTATTTAAAAAAAAAATGAATCAGCAGTACAGTCCATAAATAACAGGGCTCAGGGTTGACTCAGGGAGCTCAGGGAGACAAATTAACAACAAAATAATTGTAATAATAATAATGTTTTGGGTTTTTTAGTTTTCAGTGCCTGCAGGATCTCATCAACAAAACCAACTTGCAGGAATATTGGAGAAAAAGAGCATCGGGAAGCCCAAAATAAGCATCTGTCATTTAGAAACAAGCCCCTGTTAAGCACCATTGTTTGTGGCACTATAATAAGATAAGCCGAAATAACACACAGAAAGAATAATGCACAAAACAATCATTCCAATGTTTAAGAGAAAAGTCTTGAGTGATGATTTGAATATACACTGTCTGGGCAAAAAAAGGTTTCGGTTTGGATTCAGATAAGCATATACTCAACAGCCTAGTATGTTTATGTTTACAGTGAGTAGTCTAGAGCAACCATGTCAGAAGAAGCGTCCTATAGTCATGGAGGAGATGTTACTGTCTTTCAGAATGGACTAATTATTATTAGATAAAGAAATTACTGGAACTGGATTAAGAACAGAATCCAACAAATCATTAAAATTTGCAGTAGAACCCACAGCTATGTTTGATATTTAAATAAGAGCTTGTACGATTGGCTTAAAACAACCTTTTGCACCATTAAAAAAGTGCTTGTTGGTAAGGCTAATAGGAAAAGGTCATGAAGGTCATTTTATCAGTCATATTTAGCCTATAACAGAACGATGCACGTGTCAGGTTACAAAGGGAGCGATGCACTATGCTTAGCATCCAGTATCTGAGCTTCTAGATAGCCCTGACCCTCTGTCACCCTGAAGTGGATTTAATACAGAGAACAAATAATGAATACATAGAGAAATGAATTAATTACCAATAGTAACAAGGACGAATATAGCCAAGCAGAATAGACATAATACTTGGATACTTCTATTACCTGTAAAGTAATTTCAATACCTTTTATTCATATCAAGTTTTAAACTAAAACTGAGGCAGCAGACTTTGTGAAAACCAAAATGTGTGCCCTTCTCTTTGGGCACCACCAACACTCAAACCTGCAAGGGTTAGTTCCTTAGACCTCTGGGCCACCTGAGCACCATTACTGCTGTTGTTATTTTTATTATTATTACTATTTAGTAGTAGTGGTGGTGGTAATATGACATTTTATTTGCTATAAACCATGGTAAATATTGTGGGTGGATACGCAAATGTACAACTGGGCTTCAATTTAAATTTCATTACCATACCATACATTCGCTTCTTGTGTTTCTTCTGCTTTCGCCTCACATCAAGAAGGTTCCAGGGATCCCTATGTCATCCCTATGGCCATGTGGGTTTACTCTGGGTACTCCAGTTTCCTCGCACAGTCTAATGACCTGCTTATTGGGTTACTCTGTGGCTCTAAACTGCCACCAGTGTGTGGGTTTGTGTACGGGTGTGTCAGTGTGTGTGCCCTATGATGGATTAGTGCCCTTTCTGGGATTGTTTTTACCATGCACCCCATGTCACCGTTTAGGTGTCAGCTTTTTCATTCGTAGTTAGTACTAACAGACATATTAGTTTATATAAGTGTCCTGAGTAACCAGTAGGTGGAGCTAGATATTTAACTCTGCTCTGGCTCTGAAGGTCCATGCCAATCTAAAATGTGAGATCCTAACAAACGGACCATAATCCTTGTGTTTTAAAGTATACAACATACTGAAAACAAATAATAATGAGCTATGGACTAATAATGTTTGACAACAGCTTCATTCGTGCATGACTGTGCTATGATTTGCCATTTGGTACATACTGACGGATACCATAATTCTTTCATTCCACCTATCCTATGTTCAGCTTAATTCCCCACGGGGTGGCAGGCCAGCCGGTGCCCACCCGGCAACTCTGGGTGCAAGGGCGCGTGCACACAATCACACGCTAAGGGCCACTTTTAGAGACACCAAATAACCTAACACGCACACGTCTTTGGAAACCTGAGGACCCTGGGTTAACCCACACATGCACAGACTCCATATGCAGGCTCCACTCAGAAAGAGCCTGAACCACCCTGGGATTTAACCTGGGACCTTCTTGCTGCGGGGCAGCGGTACTATCCACCGAACCACTGTGCTGTGCTGCCCGAGTGCATGTCATGTGGTAACATGAGCCATCTCGGGTAAGACATTCCCTCCACCCAGAGAAATAAAAAATAAAGCCAGTCATACAAGGCAGCAGGCAACGATCAGAGTTCATATTTAGGGCACATACAGTATATGACACCGTGCAATAACGCTGGCCCTGCAGACATCTTAGGTAATGGTAAACATTAACACGAGTCCCGGAGGTAACTTCTAGCTCAGCTGGTCTGAGGGAGGAGAAGAAGATTGCTTATCCGCAGTTGTAAATAAGCATGGATCTATGTAAATATCCCAGCAAGCAAAGGGTGAGGCCGACCATGATGGCCGATAGGACGATTCTGATGTCAGGGGAAGGCAGACTTCAACAACCGACACCCAGAAAGACCAGCAATTTCACACAGCACTGTTGCATCCCTCATAGACAAATTCCAAGAAACGGGGACTGTGGACAACAAGCCGACAAGGAAGCAGTGGTGGTCCGAAGGCCGCTACAAGCGAACAAACCTCAACAGTTGTTTTGGCAGCCTTTAGCGAAAAGTCCACAACACACCACGTGACCTGTGCTGTGACTTTTGACTCACCCTGTAATAAATGTCTAGAATTAGATCGAATTATCTTTAAATATTGTTCGCGTAAACTGAATAAGAAATATAAGAAGATGTATTTGCATTCATCTGAGAAGATTTCATCTGCCTAAAACTTTACATCTCTGATTTGGTCACATGTTCCTGAGGCAGACTGGCAGTATGTATTGAATCTCTTAAATGTAGTGTGTGTTTAGCGCTTCCTCTCAGGTTGTATGCACTCACATGGTCTCTTATGTAGCTACAGGGGTTTTTTTTTCTGCTCAGAAAACAATAACTGAATTATCTCCACTGGCCAGACAGATGGGCTAGGTGGTGCAGATAATCACTAGCTAGGAAGGGTCAAATTCCATAAACACACAGACATTCTCCACCAAGCAGAATTAATGTGTGAGAAAGACAGGGTATAGATTGTGTTTAAATAGATTTGTGCACAGTCACTGCTACCCATTTTCTTCTTCCCTCGCATAGGGTCAGCTGATGAAATTTTAATATTAATACGCTAATACGTTCTCAACAAGCTATTCACATGGAACGTATACTGCAGTGGTTCTCAACCTTCAATATCATTTTTAGCATAGGCGGTTATAGTTATACAAGTTATATAATACTTATTCAGGCATGCAGCACTAGAAACTTGCTACTGGACAGTTACAGCCCGGCTGATATAAAGGACAAGAAGCATTAAAACCTTGCAACACTTGGAAGTCACTTTGGATAAAAGTACCACATCCTGGCCGTGGGTCACAGGGCCGAGTGGTGCCTAAGAAAGTCAAGCAAGCGTCAGCACCGTCAAAGAGGACGCAGCTACAAGATGTGCTCACCACCAGTGCACAGCGAAACAAAGGCTTTTGGAGGATGGCTTGGTGTCAGAAGTGCAACAAAGGACTCATTTCTTCTTCTTCTTCTTCTTCTTCACTTGCATGTACTACTCAAAGAAACCTAAACTAGTAGGTGTTCAGAAGGAAGAGGTGAGCAATATGGGACATTTTGGGCTTGTGACTGTGGCTATTGTCAATGCTTAAAGAATGTACTTAAAGTGTAATTAGATTTTGAATATAAACCGCTTTACTAAGTGTGGGATAATACACTGCTCAAACAATTTAGGGGACATTTAATTAAGGACAGTTTATTTTGTAATATCCCCTCATTTTTTGTGAGCGGTATATTTGAATAGTACTTTTAAAGAATTTGTTGCTACTGATGCATCTTGTCTGTGATCACATGTATTGTGATAAATATTGTGTATCGTGAAATGTCCTTATTTATCGAGCTATTTTTTTTGCCACTATATCCACAACCCCTAAAGCAAAGACTGGCACAAATAGGGAATCTGACCTGAAGGTCCAGGGCTCAAGTCCACAGGTCTTTAGGAAATCCCTTAAAGCTCAAATGCTTGGATTGTACAGGCTAATGCAGTGTTTGTTGACCGTAAGTTGCTCTGGAAAACGGTGTTTCTAACTGTGAAACAGTGACCATAATTTTGTAGACAAGACAAAAAGCTGAAACCTATAAAAAGAAAAACTATGTTAGAATCTCGAACATGTTTTAAATATACAATACGTATATACGTCATATAAAAAGAAAATACCCCAAGCACGTTTACAGTATGGAACGAAAAACTGTCTTTTATGTGGGAGTGCAAGCA
This sequence comes from Parotocinclus haroldoi, assembly GCA_034779995.1. Lineage (NCBI taxonomy): Eukaryota > Metazoa > Chordata > Actinopteri > Siluriformes > Loricariidae > Parotocinclus > Parotocinclus haroldoi. The sequence continues at coordinate 2,451 of JAUZST010004380.1, read as the reverse complement.
GCACGAAATATTTCCTGCTGTGCTTATGAAGCTGCTTCTGTCACAAATAGTGACGTGAAAACTGAGGAAGAATGGCTGGACAACATACACACTAGACAACATTCTAAGTCCTACATCCTATATTTTGTATAAGAAGAAGAACCGAAAGTGCATAGTCGACACTTTTCCTTTAGATTCACTTTTACTGTTCATAAACATTCATGCAGTCGTCTCTGGGCAGCCAAGAAAATCTCAAAAGAGAAAACATCATTGGACGTTTTAAAAGAAAAGTGCATTCTTCTATGGATCAAGAATCTGAAGATATTTGCAAATATACATGTGTTCCGTGTGTATTTAATACAGTTAAATGGCGGGTGCTATGCTAATACCTATAATTAAGCAATACAGCAAAGTTTAGCTTGAAATGTAGATGTCCACTTCAATATCATTATTATTAGTAACGTATCCTTGCTGTTTCCATCCAGTGTTTGATAAATGCTGTAGTATTTAGTATTCTACTGCAGAGTACAGGAGTTTGATTTGGGACACAGCCAATTAACTCGGCTATGGATTCAGCTGCCCTGCTCAGGGGGAATGTAGTCGTGTCACCTGATCCTTACTTGGAGGAAACTCACTCCCACCACGTAGCTTGTTTTATACTCAGGTTGGTTACTTGGCAACTACACTATGTAAACATATCACTAGACTCAGGAGTGGGGTTCTCTGTTTAGCAGCCTGTCTTTGCGATTGTGGAGGGCTAATAACTTTTAATTGCTTTGGCTGTCACTGCAGAAGGAGCAAGGGATAATGATGAGAACGGATTTATATAGGAGAAGAAGTCACACCCCCAATATCTGAGCAAACCTCAAACACTTCTAGATCCTCTAGTTAGCTCTGGGCTAACGTTACCTTCACTAGAGGAACACCAAGATGTGTAAGTACACAAAGAATGCAGACATACAGAATATAACAATCTTTGGAGTTTGGGGGCCTCTAAAGTTGAAATTCATTGTCCGTCACATCAATACAAGTCAAAACCACATAAGTAGGGTCAAAAAAATCTCAGGAAGACCAGAATTTGAGTAATGTAATCAATTCTAAGTTCACAGTCTAAATGTAAAGTTTAAACGTCACGACTATTTTTTTTAAAATAAAAGACTTGGGCAAATCTTTGCAGCTAATATAGCATGTACTTGCAAAAAGAAATATTCAACCCCTGAACAGAGTAAGGATTTATCATTTTAAATGTGGCAGGACATTTGGTTAATACTGCAGTATCCCAGTTGTTTAACCCATATATAATATGACTGGTTTTGAAATCTACTGCTAGTCTGTTTCACTTGACAGTTGATTTAAACTATACTTAGTCATTGGGAAATCATTACCAATCCTTCATTTACTTCAGCTGTTTACCACCCATTTTATATTTAAGTGCCGCAGCATAAAAAGACTGTGAATATTGTAATATGGCAATGACCATTCCGTTCAATGCCCTGCTTCACAGAAGATAATGCGGCACCACGTACATATAAGAGAAGCTTAGCATAGCCTATGCACAGGTTTGACCATATTTTGGGGGCACTGATCGGTTGATAGGTTTGGCAGGCTTTTTTTGGCTCACCATGCCGCCACTGTTGGACCTTGAGCGAGGCACAAAGACTTTCTACTCAAGGTTTACTGTATCATGAAGCAGGCAGCACACTTCACAACTTGGTAAAAAGCCGGCCTAATGCGAAGAGAAGAGTATAAATCGGTGTATATGTATAAGGACAACGGTGGGTGTTTATGTTCTTTCTTTATCTGTGAGTTCAAATCCCAGCTTTGGCGAACTGCCCTTAAGCAAGCCCCTTAAATTCCATTAATTCTAAGTTAATACTTTGTTTGCTGTTTATTTGACATCCCTATGCACATCAGTGACCATTTCAGGAACACAAACAAGGCCACCTAACCTAGTGCATGTCTTCGGACTGTGGGAGGAAACTGGAGGAAACTGGAGTACCTTGAGTAAATCCACACAGACACGGGGACATAATGAATCCAGGCACCTCCACAATGGGGTGGAACCCATGATCTTCTTGCTCTGATGAGCCCCTGCTACTCACCAAGCCACCAAGTAACCACTAATGGTTAGTGGTGCAAAATGTTTGCAGCCCTATAAGGTTGTAAAAGTTAGTTCTTCTACTCTTTTGTCTCTCAACTCGGTGCTTCATGCGTAAGAACAAAACGTCTTTGTTTTTAGAATAACTACACACAGAACAAAACCAGATTTTGTGTCAGGCGAGTGTTTCCCTTACAGTCCTGTACCCACCCACCCCGCGCACTTGAGTGTGTGTGTGTGAGAGAGTGTGTGTGTGTTCCGATTACTCTCCGTATTCTGTAGCTGCTACAGTGCTGCCAGTCGCCGAGTGAATTACATGGGAAGGAGCGTACAGTCGAGAGGCGGCATTTCCGAATAACTGCGGCTCCACGCGC
>JAUZST010004379.1:0-16359 GCA_034779995.1 Parotocinclus haroldoi | reverse complement strand
GTTAGGATGTCTGCTGTATTCCTGTAGCCTGATGGCCATAAGAGCCAGTTGCTTTAAACGGCACTTTCTGAAGACCTTGGGAAGGTCAGGACATGTAGCAGGACCCTATAATGGACTGGGGTGCCACTCAGGGAGCACTTTTACCTGCTTCTGGTGAGTTCCAGAATAGGAAATAGGGCTTTGGACCCCACCGTGACCCTGAGCAGGATGAGTGGGAACAAAATGGGAACTTTTCCACAAGCCTTACCAGGGAAAGTGGAGGAGAAGTGAAGCCAAATCAACGGAAAGTACATCATTTATTTGGTTTGTCATTACAAACAAAACAGAATGCTTTTATTAATACCTTTTATCAAAACAGACTTAGACTTATACATTCATTAGGATGTCCAGTATAACTACTGTGAGTAGGTTTAGACAATAGATATGTGTTAGTATAATAAAATACATTTTTATGCATGCACATTTCGCTGGGTTTTCATGAACGAAGTTATAAAATGTAACTGACTTAATATTGCTGACCAAACAAATACTAACCAAATGATTAACATATGATTAGAACTATTACAGAGTTTCTCCGTACCTGTGTGATTTACTTAGCCTATAAATCGTTAAAAAAGCAATAGCATGTCCAAACGGAATGTCCAAATGGGATGTGTGGTCACACAGAAACACAGAAAGAAAATGCAATTGATTGCAGCTAAGCTAAGTTCAGCAACTTAATGGGCGGTAACAGACGGTTCTTGTAGTGTCCAAAATTTCATTGCTTTAAAATATTCACTTTTAATTGACACTAATTGCTGTAGTTCAATGTCGATTAAACCTAAACAAAAATGAACTAATAACTAACTGATGTTGACTAATCATTAAGGCTCAATTAACAGTCGATATTAGCTAACTCAATTAACACTCGGTTTCTAAGAATAATCCATTTAGATTCATTTTGATGTTTCTATACAGAAAAGTAATGTAATAAATCTCAGCATCATGCACGGACACTGACAGTGTGTTGTGGTGTTTTGTAAGACTTTGTAATTGTAACATGCCAGTTAATGTGTAAAAATAAACTGAAACGCATTTTCTTCTCTGCTTTAGTGCTTTATGACTTAACCAGCTGGCTCTTGTTCACTTGCGTCCGTCTGCCTTATAAATAGCAGTGAGTCATGTCAGCCTGGGCTGAAGAAGCGAGGTTGAGTTCAGGTTGAGAGCTCTTTTGCTTTCAGGGATCTGCCCAGGCTTTTTTTTTTTTAAACACCATAGCGTTTCAGCCGGGAATGATTCAGTGGTTGCGTGTGGGCACTGAGTGTGTGTGTGTGTGTGTGTATATTTCAGGGAGTGTGCAGGTACTATATGTGATGCCCTGATTTATTAAGGAGTTGTTTTTTGTGCGCTGGTTACAGTCTCATATAGGTGTCCTGAACATGGTGTATGTCAGTTGCTGGGTACGGCTTGCTGTGGATCTGTAGGGAAAGGGCAAGTGAAATGTCGCCCCACGACCCATCACCTGTGTACCTGCACACAGCTAATTAGACTGCATAGATTGAAAGAAAAATGAAATAGGAATTAAGAAGTACAGCAAACCGCCGTTAGTGTTAACTGATTTATACGAAGCTACTCGTGTTGAGCTCGGTCCGTGCTTATGCTTAGTGTTAACGTTTGTCTTTGTTGTGTTGTCACAGACAAGCTCTTCGGTCAGTGTCGGAGATCCAGGCATGATGAGGTTCGGTACCAAGTTTCTGTTCCTGTACTCCAGAGACTGCAGGAAGTCCTCAAACAGCTGATGATACAAGGTGCACATATGCTGGGCTCAGTCGAGCGCCGCTATTCATAACCCACGTACCGAGTTCTTCCACTGCTGAGCATACTCTAAAGTGTCGACACACACCTACACAAAATGACTCATGTTTATTTCTAATGGATGTAGCATTTCCACTGTCTGAATGTTGGAATAAAAATGAGTCATCGTATGTGCTGCCTAATGGCCTCCAATTCTAAAAGTTCTGTTGGATTGGAAAGAGTTGGGATTAGTTTAGTGTTTAGCAATTTCTTCATTCGTGTATCTGTAGTTGAAGTTTATTGGGAAGCGTTGATACTGCTAGCACAGACCCAGAGCAATAGAAAAGAAATCTGACACTCACAGTAACATGGAGGTTAAAGTCAGTGTCCGCTTTACTTATATAACACTTTTTAGCGTGCAGCGTTGTCTCAAAGCAGCCAGGCCCAAAGCCCTAACAGAGCAAGCCTGGGCTGACAGTGGCTGGGAAAACGCCCTAAATGTTATAAAGGAAGAAAGGGCCAAAGAGGATGGAAGCCTTAGAATGCAGACGGTGAACACCGTGAAGGTGAAAATGGGGGATTGGGTGTACTGGAAACCAGTGCGCAGTGGTTTATATTCCACCTCTGGTGTGTTGAGGATTATCTCTGAGGCTGTATGTTCTTTCAAAGGGTTTCAGAGATCTTCACTGAACAGAAACCTAAAAGAAAGTCACTTCTAATTAAAGTCTGGGGACTCCTCTTTGAGCACTCGTGCAGAACGTTCATATTTTGAACAAGGTTTGATTCATTCTGTTGTAAATTAGCCTCAAAATAATAATGTCAGTCTTTCATCAGACTCCCTGATCCCAAGCGACTGATAATCTGACAGACAATTGAAGCAGTTAAGGGTTAAAGGCCATGCTTAAGGGGCAGCTGATACTGGCAGCTTGGCAGTCCTGCCATCTGAGCCCTGGAACTTGTGATCAATAGTTATCTTTACTAAGAACTATTTATATATATATATATATAAACCTCATACTTACTAACTAACATAGGCTAGCCCACCACTGTGGTGACCCAGGTTAGAGTCCCAGTGGTGCCATCCTCTCAGGTCTGGCATTACATGGGCACGACTGGCTGTGTCTGGAAGAAGGGTTTCTGAAGAGGCTGATAATGGTGCAATACAGACTTTGTAATTTGTGCATTGTTACTTCAAGGTCCACCCTTAAACCTGACTGGACTGGGCTTAAAGTAACTTAAATAAAGTAAAATAAACTAACTTTTGTGTGGACAGGATTCTCATGGCAGGATGACGTCACACAGAACATCGTAGCGAAGGAGCTGAGCCGTATTCCTCACTCTCAGGCTCAAACCCCACAGTCGGCACAGTGAGTGATGATCCAGTACCGATCTGCTGCTTGAAAAATATTGGTTACACACTGAGCTTTGTTCCTCGGTGCTAAAACTGCACTGCACTGGACTAATTAATTGTAGAACTTCACATTGTGAGGCATAATGTCCTGACTCTCTGCTCTCATGTTTTCTCTTCAGGTCTGCACAGCCTGTTCCTAAGAAGACTTACGGAAACTCCAAGTCTGAACCCGGCGTCCCCCAAAATTATGTGGATTATATGATCTTAGATCCTCGCCAGTCCTCCTCCCTCCGTATGCAAGCCGTACCTCTAGACCCGTACACTTACCTGCAGGTACAGTGGTGAATTGGGAGAGTCTGTGTACGTCATATATATATATATATAGGTTCTTCTGGTGTAACTCTGAACTGAATTACGACTGTAGCACCAAGCTCAGTGTCATCCATATTTGCACATGGCTTTTTATTTGGTGATAAACTTGGATTATTAAGCGTTTCTGTAACTCCCCTTCTCCTAATAAACAACTCATGAGGGTTTAGTGCTTAAATATTTACCTCAATGTTTTCATTTCTCGATTTAAATCTTATTACACAAGGAAAATGGCAGGACAATAAACTATAAGAACCTTTCATGCAAATTAAACAGTACAACAAGTTCTACTTTACTTGATAAAATGATGTCAAATATTTGTAATGATACTGCCATGTGCCAAAGGATTGGACAGGCCACAGAATGGAGGCACAGTTTAACAATTTATTACTAACTACTGTTGTAGCCAAGGCTAGAGCCGAGTCTGAGTTAAGACCAAGACTTGGGCGAGTTTAAGATTTTATTCATCATATAAGAATAAAATGAAATGAAGTGAAATTATATTACAATTGGAATTAAATCATGAATTATTATTATTATTATATGGTATCATATATTTTTTAAATATGATATTAAATGATACATTTCCTAAATTTTTTAGCAGTATTATATTATGTTCTAGGTTCAGTTTATAATTAACGTTAGCTCAGACAGACGCATTAGACTCAGCTCGTCTCAGCATCAGTTCCCGAGTCTAACCCAGAGTCCAGGACAAAACAGAGTCCAAATGATGAAGATGAGACCGAGACTTTCTCAATGTTATAAGGCTCGACTCGAGACAGAGACTGGATAATAACCAAAGCACGTAACGAAACTAAAGAGCACAAAAAACACACAAATAAACAAAATGGGGGTACTTAGATACTATTCAGGGTGTAATGGAACACACACACACACACACACACACACACACATATGCACATGGCTAGACCAGCATAGGATTATACATTATCAGAAGCTCTTATGCAGAGTGATTCATGACAGACGCAATCTTACAATTTAAGCAGTTGTGAGTTAAGGGCCTAATAATGTCAGATTGGCAGAGGTGGGGTCTGAACCCTGAACCTTATAGTTCACAATTCAATCATTTAATCCATGTAAAACCACAGTAACCCCCTTATACATGACAATATGTGTGAACACCATATGCATTTAAACATAATTAGTATAATGTGCAAAAGTCTTAGGCCACCGCCAGAGCCATTGTTTTAGCAGCGCTATAATGACTATCGACAACTGGACCTAAAGCATTTCAAATTTGTAAATTGTCACTCCACAATTTCCACTGATCATCCTTCCAATCTTTGTGAGCTTTAACTTAATCTTAATTGTTTCCCCCTGTTCTTCTGTCTGATCAAGGTTCTTCAGACTATAGAAGAGTAACAACAGTTTTATTATTTATTAGTTAAACGTTTTATTAATCTTGTACAAACCACCTAGACAGAGCTAAACTCTATACCATGGGATAGAGCCAGAAAAATATTCTCTACCGTGCTACCTTCTAAAGTTTGAGGAAGGGTAGAAGTGTAATATACTGTGTACTATAGCCTATGTACTGTACAGTGCTCAAAAAATTAGGGGATATTTCATTTCATTTTTTGTGAACAGCATATTATTCTCTGTAGGATTCTAATAAAGAGACCATGAGATTTTTGCATGGTCTCAGTTTTATTTGTAAACAAACCAAAACTAAATTCTGTTCTATCTAGGTGGTTTGTACGACTAATCTGTGATATTACTGTATTTGTGATACATTTTGTTGTTTTGAACCTATACAGATGAAAATCCCTCTTACTGTGAAGGGTGGGGCCTTTGTACAGAGCATTGTTGTTGTTGTTGTTGTTGTTGTTGTTGTTGTTGTTGTTGTTGTTGTTTTGCCTGGTTCAGTATAGTTTTCAGACCCAGATATTAACATTATACTACATAAAAGACGCCAAACCTTAAATCTACACAATACTAATTATTCTGCTATATTAAATGTTGCATTTAATGCGTATCTGTTTTTTTTTCCTAGGACGACGTGGCACATTCCCTACACCCTCATGCCAGCGCAGGCTACCAGCGTCCGTCTTCTCGTTCTGGCTCACAGCAGCATCAGCGAGACAGAGACAGGCAGCTCCTGGAGGATGCTGTCTCGCTCTACCTCTCCTCTGCACAGCCTGCTTTCCACCATCGGGGGGCAGCAGGCCTCCCTGCTGCCCCTTATTATGAGCAGTTGGACTTCCCACTGGACTACGGGGAGGGCTACACCCTGCAAGAGCGCCCCAGCTCACGCCAGCGGACCAACAAAAAGGTTCTGCAGGACTACGGCTCTGTGCCCAGGCTGGACGGTGAGTACCGTTTTGTGGGATTGCCATGAGATGGGTAGGGGGTTGAATATGTCCTTTGTCTTTAGGTTATTTAAAAAAAAAACTCAGTATTTTCTAAGTATGTGAATGACTTTATTCGGGAATGTGTTTAATGGATAATGAAATGAGAATTCATAAAAAAGGATGACCATCCAGCTGATGTTGGAGTTCAAACCCTTATACACAGTTAAGTGTGTGTGTGTGTGTGTGTGTGTGTGTGTGTGTGTGTAGTGATGCCATATTTCTGATGTTGATCTGTGTGTTTATTGTAGATGATACAGTAGCACAGATGGCTGCTGTCTTGGACAGGTTCGGGGTGGATCCACAGGAGCTGAGCCCTCAGCAGTTAAACAAATTCGCCCTCCTGCTACAGCTTCTGCAGGCGGCGGAAACCGAAAAAACAGGTACAAATTGGAGTACATACACACACACCCACACACACACCCACACACGCATGCACACATAAATAAAAGTCTTGGTTATCATACATTAATGGGGACTTTTCATTCACATAACGATTAATGTAGCTTATTATTTCCACACCTACACAGAACCCTTACCTGAAAAGGAAACTTTGGCTGTTATTTATTTTGTGGACTTAATCATGTATTTATTTTTAAATAAAATTTGCTCCTCTTGCTTTTTTTAAAGCAATGAAATATGTGAGGACCAACAAAATGTCCCCGCATAAATATCTCTTGATCCTATCTTTGAAGCCCCATTCGGTCCCCTACAGGTCTAAACTAATCCCTGATCTTATATTTCAGTCGCTGTATATCCATTCATCATGATCATTTGATTGGAGCTCTGTCTGGAACTGATTCTAAGCTTTATCGTCTTCTTTCTCATTTTCTCGTTCTCAGATAAACACCCAGGAACAGTGGCTCTGACAGAAGTACGTTCTAAATGAATGTATCTGCACAAAGAATAGTGTCATGATCGTTTCTTAATGCTGTTTTCAGTGAATGCTTCTCAATGGCATGAACGCGTTTTAATAAAGTTTAAATTGTTAATTGTTTAATTGTTAGGTGCTTACCATACACAGTGGGGGCCAAAAGTCTGAGACCATCACTGGAAAAGCTTGTACATGGCTCACAAAAATGAGGATATATTTTAAAAGTGATTTTAAGACTTTGATTGTATTTCATTACACAGGATCAGCAGAAAAAAAAGCTGTTTGACTACACAAACTAGATGCAAATGTGTTGTTTGAGTAGCAAGAGAGTGAACAGAAGCAGGTCAAACTGGACCCCAGAGTGCCCCCACATTGACTGTTGAGTAGGGTGTATGGTCACCCAAGAGTGTGAAAACACCCTGACAGTGACGGGGCCTGGACAGGATCAGATTATCCAACAGTTCTCATTTTTATATATATATATATATATATATATATATATACCCTAATTATTGTGAGCAGTGTATTTTGCATTTTGTTTGGATTTAATTGAATTATATTTGGGATTTGGTATGTTCCTCCTGTTGCTGTAACGACTGTGTGCACTTAATCTGCCTGGATATGTTTTTATAAAATTAGATGATCCCTCAGTTCCAGTATGATTTCACAATATTCCAAATGTTACTGGATGCTAGGTCCTCAAGTGCCTCCATAAAAGCCATAAACTGTTAAAACTGTCCTGCATGTATTGGTTATTTTTTAATTTTTTATTTTTTTTATTTTGAAGATGCACTTTACGCTGTATTTTTCTGCTGATAATTTTGATCTGAAGGAAATCTTCACTAAAGAGATGCAAGACAAAAGCATTTTTCAGTTGTGGTCTCATATATTTATATATATATATATATATATATACAAAAATGAGGGGATATTTAATTTATATATTTATATTCATAATTTTATATTTGCAATTGAAGTCAATTCTATGTTTAAACTGAGATTAAATAATTCAGTTTTCTTTCATCATCACAGACGATCGTTAAAGGCAGTGATTTTGTTTCTCAGAAGGATGCCAAACCTGCCTCTCCTTCTATGACTCGGCCCTCGGTGCCGGGGCTTACACCAGGGCTTACACCTACACTATCCCCCTCTACACCGCCTCCAGTGACTGTAGCTCAAGGTCCAGTAGCTACCACACAAGGGCCAGACCTAAAAGAGAAGACCCACCCCAATCTGAAAGCAGGAAGCAAGGACGGCACCGGTGTCAGGGAGGAGTACGGATACATCGTCACCAACCAGAGGTAGATTTCATTCACTTTAGCTGAGAGGATCAGCTTTAAGCAGGCTCAAGTGGGATTTTAGTGGATCAGAATTAGCAGTGTAATGTTATGGCTATAAAGCAAAAATGCTTTAGCAATGTAAAGCTCTTTTCTGTTGTTGCATATTGTATTTAAAGAGCAAACACAAGCAAGCAAAAAAATTGTTCTTATTGTTTCTAGAACAGTAAAATAAAACATGTGCGGACCAGTCAAATATTCAGTGTCCCTGATGTTTACACAGTATTTTAAATCTTTCCTTGTAAATTTGCCAGCTTTACTGAATCAGATTTAAGTAACTATGTAACGTGACTGATGAATAGCTTACGCATTGGTGAAGCATGTGAATTGTGTGCTAACGTAGTCATTTCCCCCTACATATTTAACAAATATATACTACATATATAAAATTACATATTCCATAATCGAATTTTAGGGAGCAGTGTAGTTTTAACCCTGTCTCTGTGTACTGCACCTGCACTACACTAATAGAAGAACAGATGCAAACTGCATTTAAGTGCTCTCTTAAGAAGAGATTGAGAATAACTTGGGATTTGAACTTTTAAACAGTCTAAACGAGTCTAAAGATAAAGGCTTACAGTCCTCTGTGTGCTAACAAGTGGAAACAAACCTGACGTTTAAGTTGCCTTTTTTTCCCCGTAAATCATTAAAGGTGCCATCTAAAAAATATATGTCTCATAAATGTTTATTGCAAACCTCAAGACTTTACATACAGATAGACGTTATCAGAGCTGGGTCCAGATGTGAGCTCAGAGATGTTATTCAGTACGGGAAAATGTCCAAATTAGTAGTAATAACTCAAATGTATATCATGGGCAGATTAAACATAATATTTCAGCTAAAAAAAACAGCTTTTTGACTATAATTTGATACAATACTGTACTTAATGTAGAGCAAAATATACATATACCTTATAATAATGTAATGAAAAGTTTATAATGCATTTAAAATGCGTTAAAGAGCAGTGATTAGTTAATCCAAATCAAACAGCTATTTGAAATGTTTACAGCTTGTTGAACATCGGTCACAGTTCTCCTTACTTAATTATTTAAAAACGCAAAGTTACATTTGGGAAGATAAACCCCTACCCAGAGGTACAGATATAAATATAGCACAAAATAAAAATAGCAAACAAGTTGTACAAGTTGTGCACGTGGATGGAAATATTGCAGTAGTTGACATTATTGAGTTGACGCATTCGCCCAATTCCTCTTCTTTCTTAAATATAAAACATGCTAAGCTGTGCTTGTGTGTGATCCTCAGTCCTTTGAGCTTGTATGATGGGGTGAAGCTGTTAGAAACGCTGGCGGAAAGGATCCACCTCGCCACGAGCAGCTTTATCAACATCAGGTATGGTCAGTGTGAGGGTTCTGGTGTGTCTGTGACATTTTTGGCATCAAAACAGGAGCGAAGAAAGACAGCGTGTAATACATCGAGTGTAATCTGAGCTGCTCAGAGCTTTCCTCAACGTCAGTGTGTGTGTGCGTGCGTGCGTGTGTGTGTGCGTGCGTGTGTGCAGCATGGTTGGGCCTGCACTCACGTTCAGGATCAGGCAGAACTCTCTGAACCTCAGCGCCGAGGACGTGGCCAATAAAGCTGGTGAGTGACAGGCTCGCTCGCTCGCAATCACCTCTCCACTCTCATTCCCTTTGTAATTTGTAAGCAATTTAGCCCACAGTCTGAGCGAGAGAGAGAGAGAGAGAGAGCTAGCCAGCATCACAAACCCCAGCTCTAATTATTTCAAATGTCAGCTCTCATACGTCTCACAAAAGCACTGGACTAATTTTTTGTAATTCTCTCTAAAAGGAAGCTTGAGATTTGGATATATTAGCTGTACCTCAGCCACTTCCGATGTGACTGACACGTATTTGTTCACGAGATATAATACAGCTCGGCTCATCAGAGCGCTGGTACAATTGATTGCAGAGTGGTTTACGCTTTCTCTCCACTCTGCAGTGGCTGAGAAGAATTTCCTGGAGGGAGAGACGGGACTGAAGATCATTCAGACCGGAGTTGGTGAGGTGGGTTCCTTCCCTCAACCTTCTCTCCCTTTATCAGCATGAACCAGTCATTCGTGACGTATATGTTTACAGTTTTTGCTAATTAGTTTGTTTATCGGGCCTCTTTCGTGTTTATCGGTTGCTCATGGAGTCATTAGCCAGGGAAATTTTGGCACCAACCAACCAGGGAGCATCCTAATTAGGATTTACAACTTCGAGGCAACGCCATGCAAAAGTCAACTGTAAAATAAAGTCAAGCGAAAACAGGAAAGAATTGATTGCTAAAGATTATTCCGCGTCATTTTTAAGCTTCGGCTTCTCACCTTAGACTGTACAGATCTTCAGCAGCGCCTAAATTGCAGTGTGTTGCTTTTAATTTGGTATTAGTGCTGCTCCCAGGTAGTGGAATATCTTCCACAACAGCAAGACGTTTAAAAAAAATCACATTCAACAATTTTTCACAGTAAATGGTAGATTATGATGTTTTTGTCTAGCTATGATGATGGCTTTTGTGTCTAAGGGTAATTTAGAGGTATATTATGTATTATACACCGGTCACAAAAATGAGGGGATATTTCCTAAATACAAGTGAGCAGTATATTTATGGTTTATCTGTCCTAGAAAGTGCAGCAAAGTGATAACAGCATTATTTTTAATAAATTTAAAAACGTCAATTTCACTTCCTGACCATTTCGCTTTTGTGCATTGATCCCTGATCCCTACATTCTACATGCCCCTATAAAAAATATAACAGAATTCGGGATAATTTCAGACATACGGCTTTGCTCATTACTGTGTGACAGCAGATTCCAGCGGTTTGTCAAAATGTCTGGCACACGAACTGTTGGTAGCAGACAGAGCCATGTTAGCACTGATGTCTGAATCCATGACAGGAGCAAGCTTATAACCGCTATCTTCAATCACACTCACACTGGGGCAATTTAGAGAGGCCAATTATAACCTAATGCATGTCCCCGAAGGCTCTAAATCCCAAATACCTGGAGAAAACCCATGCAGATTTTGGGTGAAAATGCAAACTCCATCCAAGTTGAATCTGGGGTCCGAATCTGAGCATCACTGCACAAGGATTTATAACAAAGATGCATAATCAAATTATTCCTTTGTGTTCAAATTGTATTGTTCTGGGTATTACGGGTGGGTTTTTATATTTCTAAAGTAATAAAAGTGCCCATTTTTTAAAAGAGATTATAAATAACGGCTGGCGTTGAGAACATTGGTATAGTTAAGACAACTAATTATTTTAATCCTATGAGTAATTTTAACAGAGTTCCGGTTTTGGTTGTTTCTGTGATTTTCTACAGTCTTTAAATGTCAGAATGTTATTACCCTGCCTTTTTGGGTTTGTATCTAATATCTTATTCATAGCGCTGATAATGTGTCTGTCACACTGCTGTTTGGTTTTCTATTCTGATTGGATCCGAATGTGTTGATTGAGTTTCTGGAGCAGCACAGTTCCAACATGTAAAACACAGGAATACATAAAAGGGCTTGTATAATTGTACAATTTCCATAGCGGCAATCGGTTTAGAGGCTTGTTTTGTTTTGCAGAATGGACAATTGTTTATAGCATCTATAATGAAAATGTGACTTACTTGTTCTATTGCAATCTTTTGTTTACGTCCAGTCAAACTTTTTTTTTTTTTTTTTTTATATAAATTGCTTTGTAGGATTTATTATGTATTACCATATTTTATTGGATTCCCTTTTAAAACATGAATCTCAATTCGGTATTTGGAAAAGTTGCATAAAACTGTTATTGTTTTAACGGCATTGCAATATTTGAACTTGTTAATGGCACCATTTCTATTATGGTAATCACATTTAGTTGCATTTTTGCTTGCTGTTATTTGACCCTGGAAAGAAAAAAAACCCAGAATGCATTTATGACCTTTTCTTAATTCAGTAAACATAACAGAGATTGCCAGAATTACACATTTTTTATTGACTGGATTTAGGGTTTAGGCACCAATGTGTACAAACTGGTTCCACTGGTTTTCCAAACCAATATGAGTTCAAATGTGGCATCCATACACATCGTAAATCTCTGTTTAGATTAGTAGTAGTATTTGAATAATCGTAGTAACAGGTGTTACTGTTTTTAAGCTAAATGGACAATTAAAATGTTGTTTATGACGTCTATAATGAAAATGTGATTCACCCTTTTTTGGGCACCTCTAATATTTTTTAAAATAATATTCTTTTCAAGGTTTTTACAAAGAAAACGATTTCTAGGAATATACCAATATTATATCATACCCCATTTTACTGCATATAACTAAAAAAAAAAACCCAATTCTAATAACGAAAACAATTTTCCGTTTGAAAAAGCTTCCATGTGATGCATTCGAGTCTGTAACTGTTTGCACGTTGTATTTTATCATGAGAGAAGAATTCACTTCAGGGTGGGACCGGGTGCTGTTTGATTCTCACGATTGATATCTTCTCCGTAACCAAAATCCCACTGTGCATCGTCATTTATGTGACAGGGTTTGAGCTTTAGCTGACCGCGTGTACAAACTGGTTCCACTGGTTTTCCAAGCCGGTATGATTTCACGGTGGCATCCCTGAACATTTTGTGTTGCCCTACATCATAAATCCCACGTTGGGATATAATTTTTAGTGGATGTCGTATAGATTGTACCCTTGTGCGTAAGTGGATCCACTGGTCTGCACTGTACTGTTCTCCCGCGTCAGATCCTTCAGCTTCTTCCTCCTGCTGCTCCTCAGTTTTCTCGTTCTCACTCTCTCTCTCTGTTCTCTGCGTCCCATGCCATTCTCCCCTCTGACGCTCTTTTCAGCACTTCTCTTTTTGTTACCTCTGGCATTGACCCCTCCCCTTCTCTTTCCCCCTCATCCCCCTTCTCTCCCTCTCTCTCTCTCTCTCCCTCTCTCTCTCTCCCGCTCTCTCTCTCTCTCTCTCTCTCTCTCTCTCTTGGCCTTTGTGCAAGCCGTGCATATTCAAGCATTTGTCTCTCCTTCACTCTCCTTTCACTGTGTACAGCTGTTGTGGAACCTTGAATGCAGTCGAAGGTCTTTTGTTGCATCCGGCTGCTCATATTTTTAATTATTCCACATTGTTCAATCGAGGGCTATGACTCTCACTTTGCTTTGAGATGTGTAATGTATGAATGATTGTGTATGTGTGTGTGTGTGTGTGTGTGTATGCATGTGTGTGTGTCCATGTGTGTCCTTCTTTTGTGCCCTATTTTTCGGTTTTCTCTCTTTCTTTTTCTCAGTGCCTCAGTAATGAGACCTGGTTGCACCTGCCTCTTTTTTGTCTCTCCATTATTAGGGCCAAATCCTCTTCTGCGCCTCCCCGCCATCGCCCGTCTCTCTCTCTCTCTCTCTCTCTCTCTCTCTCTCTCTCTCTCTCTTTCTCTCTCTCTCTCCCTCTTCATTACTGAATTGAATTCGTCTATATGGTTTGTTGTTTGGCTGAGCCGAACCCCCCGCAACCCTCGCTGAGATTATCCAGCAATCTTGTTAATTGTTCTCTCTACTCAGACGATAGGCGTAAAAACGCTCGGCGCAGAAGTGGATGTGCTTTCCGCACTGATCCTGTAGCTGATTCATATCTATTTTTACCCAGTCAAATATTTATCAAGTGCTGCTGCGTTAGTACAATGTCATTACAGACAAGACTCAAACTGGCTCTAGATCAAATTATATTTTCGAAAGCTATTCTCGGATCTGCCGCTCTGCTGCATCCCGTCTACTCTTTGCCATCGACACCCCAGCGCCAGATGTTCGGCTCGCCGTTAGCTAGCTGGCGTTTTCAGCTTTTTCGGCACCGTGAGACTTTCAAGCCCCAATGGTTTTATTCTCCTTGCTTTTTTTTCCCCTCCTCGCTTTTTCGGGGTTTGTTCAATCCAGGACATCAGTGTGTCGCCCCCTCTGCCCCTGCCCCATCAGTAACACGTGGAGCGGTCGCCTTGGCAACACCGTTTGATGTGACATAAGTGGTTGAGGGTGAATGGAGGTGGGAGGTTACGGGGCCTTCGGCTTCATATGGGACAGACACAGCTCGGGCACAAACGTTGCCTTCCCTCCTTTTTCATCCTCTTTCTCTGCACTTCCATTAAAGATAGGCACGTCTGCGTGATGTCAGCCTCGTCTAGACCTCCTGCAGTCCGCGCACTCGCTGAGGTTGCGTACGCAACGTCTAGTAATGCGCTCGAGAAGAAGCGTTGATCCTCCTCTTACATTTCTCAGCGCTGTTTTATCTCGGCTTGATACGCGGAAGCAAGCGTTCTGCACACCCAAAAACGGAGGACTGAGGCTCAGGTAGGCCTTGCCTTTGTGAACTATTACAGGAACTATTTGAATGAAATCACGGATGTGGTGCTTTGCTTCTAACAGCTTATTTGTGTGAAAACTGTGTAACGTTGTGTAAGAGGCCCAAATCTGTTATTTTAAGTGAGTGAACTAACAGAAATATATCTGTCTTATGTTTATTTATTTTGTACCGTTTGCAACAAATGAGAGGAAATAGTCCAGAGTCTGCTTAATTTACCTAAGAAAAACTTCATTGTAGTTTCACACCAATGCATAAAATAATCATAAATGTAAAAAAAAAAAAGGAAAGGCTAAATTGTACAGACAGCTGTGATCATTAGTCTGTGCCTGGGTGTAAATGTGGAGTAAATTGTGTAACTGTGTAGCTGTAAGGTAAAGCTTGGACCTGCTCATAGATCCGGGTCATAAATTATTGAGCAGCACAAACAGTCCGTCCCATTTGCTCTGATTTATAACACCAATTAGAGGCCGAAGCAAGTCTTGATGAAGTGTTAAGCAACGAGTTATCTGTTTGCAGTCAACTTGTGTAACGTGCAGGACACAAAAAGAGGGAATGATCAATTATATAGAATTAAATAATACAGCATACATAAATAAACAGCTAAAATAATTCAATACGGTTCACGATTTTGCATCTAAATTTAGCAAATAGATCAGTATGAAGCACAGTAGATGCTTCGTTTTTGCCTTTTGCTTTTTTTATACGTGGTATAAAAATTCCTAAAAGGTCTTAATAAAATACTTTCAATGTAATTATTAGATTAACACCGTAAACACAATTTCTGTATTCCGCTATGCAACTCATTTTCTCATTTTCTCATTTTTGTTTATAAGTCTTGGACACTGGTGCTTTGTGTGTGTGTGTGTGTGTGTGTGTGTGTGTGTGTGTGTGTGTGTGTGTGTGTGTGTGTGTGTATCACGTATATATTACCTTGTGGGGTCCACATGTCCCCACAGCGATGGAAAGCTATAGCATATTTACCATCTGTCATCCTGCTGGTCCCCACAATTATACCAAAAAAAAGAAAAATATATATCATTTTTTTCTGAAGAACCGAATGAGTCAAAGCTTTTGATTTAGGGTACATGAGGTTAAGGTTAGGGTTAGGTAAAGTTATATCAGTAATTAGCTCCAGTAATCTGTACGCCAATTCAGGGTCCCCGCAATGATAGAATGACAAACTTGTGTGTTTTTTGAATTTTATATGCCATTGTGATTATTACTTGTCCCCACCAGGATAGAAAGAACTGACTTTTTGGGGGGTTTTTTTCAAAGGAAAGTTGTCATATTCATGGAGAGTGAATGTAATGCTTCTAGAAAAGTGCAACTCTTATTAGTAAAAGAGAAAAAATAGACAAAAGATTTGCCTTACGTTTTCTGAGGTTATGTGAGGTTATGTGTGTGTGTGTGTGTGTGTGTGTGTGTTTGTGTGTGTGTTCGCAGGGCCGGATCGTGGTAACGAAAGAGCTGGATTATGAGATCAGTAACGGACGGTACACGCTAGTCATCACGGCGACTGACCAGTGTCCCATTCCTCAACTCAGACTCACGTCTAGCGCCACCGTGAGTCTGCAGCATGTAACACACACACACACACACACACACACACACACATACACACACACACACACACACACACACACACATACATAAGGACTAATTCCAAACACTACGCTCGGGGTTTAAGAAGCTCACAAACAGTGTGTGTTTCAGGTGCTGGTTAACGTGATCGACGTAAACGACGTGACCCCAAAGTTCCCGAATCCCTTCGAGGGCCCTTTTGAGATCACAGAGGGCCAGCCGGGCCCCCGAGTATACACACTCAAAGCTAACGATGACGACTCGGGACTTAACGGAAAAGTGGAGTACAGCATCACGGCCGGAGACCCCAACAGTGAGTGTGTGTGTGTGTGTGTGTGTGTGTGTGTGTGTGTGTGTGTGTGTGTGTGTGTGTGTGTGTGTGTGTGT
>JAUZST010004378.1:0-42153 GCA_034779995.1 Parotocinclus haroldoi | reverse complement strand
TGTGTGTGTGTGTGTGTGTGTGTGTGTGTGTGTGTGTGTGTGTGTGTGTGTATATATATATGTGTGTGTGTGTGTGTATGTATGTATGTATGTATGTAAAATGGGCTGCTACACAAATGAAGGTTAATTTTAATTTTATGCGACTGTGCAAGTCATTGCTTCTGTATCACAAGGAAACATAAGTTAAATTGTCAGTGTCATTGTGGAATTAACTCATGCAATCTGTTTTGTCATGCAGTAAACAAACAGATCAATGATAAGGAGCGGGTGGCAGCGGCTATGGAGAACCCTAATCTGCGGGAAATAGTGGAGCAGTGTGTTGCTGAGTCTGATGACTGAGGTTATTCTGAGTTATACACACTTTCCTGTACAACGGGCACTGCGGAAATGCAATGTATTTTTAAAGACAGATACTTGATGGGATGGTTGGTAGTATCATATCTGTTGATGGCAAATAGTGATCAATATGACAGCAGCAAACTCTGTCATGGTGATCAGTGATCAATATTACAGCGATAAAGTCTGTCATGGTGGTAGCACCTCATCAGGGTGCTCAGCGGAGCAGAAATTATGTGGAAACATAAACTATGGATTAAATGAGTATTGTCCCAACAAGGTTAAGACTAGTCTGTCTAAACCTATATCATATTGTTAGTATAGCATGCTGTTTTAGAAGGTGGTATTACGCAATCAATTCACGGGTCAATGTTTACACAGGCTGTGAGTCAGTCTAGTGTAAATGTTAATTTCAAGCAAGCAAACCAGTTATAATCAAATGTAGACGGGGATTATTTTTAATTGTGTATTTATGGTGAGTGTTTTCTTATCAGTAAGACATTCAAGTCAACATCCCAGCCATTCAAATAGCATCCTCGAAGATTATCAGAGTTTATAGTTTCATAATATATTGAACTAAAATATTGGAATTCCCCATCCATAATTTTATAAACTGTGCAGTGTTTTTATGCTGAGATGATTCTGTCCTGTTCTTCCTATACTGGGTAATATCCCTTCTTTGATTACATGTTCTACTAATTCACTTTCCTCATAGATGCCTGCTCGGTTTTATACAGTGCAAACAGTAACTGATGTCATAAAATAAAACTGTAAACAATAAAGTCATTAAAATATATTTTACAAATTTGACATACTAAGGCGTTATACTGTGTTTAAAAAAAAAAAAACATGCATGCATTTGAGTAATCAGATAATGGCAACCCTCCAGGTGTACAAGATGCAGGCAGTAGTTGGATTTTTGCTTTGCAACCAGTCAGTAATATTATAGAAACATGTCTTGTAAACTTCAAATTTTAGTATCAAATAATGACATTGTTAATTTGTTTGAGTATATAATGCATTTCACTCCAAAAAGGTGTTTTATGGCTGTTTCGCCGCTTTTAATTTCAGGGACAGCTTTCAACAAAAAAGGGATACAAGCAATGGAAAAGAGCTGACCTGGCAACCATCTTGGTTTGGTCATGAGCAGTCATGTGCAGACTAAGAGATCAATTGCTATGGTAGCTGTTGTACATGCTATCAGAGATACAGTTACTAGGTTAAAATCTATCTCTTTTTATCAGATTTCTTAACCCGATTTGAATATACTGATTGTAAGATTGGAATATAATGTTTGCTGACCACACGAATAAGCAGATAACTGCCAAAATTGGAATATGGTATGATTATTAAGTGACTGAAAACTCAATAAAATTGTAATCATCTTTTCATTTGGATGGCTGCGTTAATTGGATGGTGACCGGAGATTTTTGTACTTGCTTTAGTCTCTTTTTTCACTAAATCACAAAATTTTCTACTTCTGAATTCTCTTTCAGCCATATGATCAATTCCTAATTTTCTAATGTGTTAATTTCCACTAAGTATTTATTAGTAGGATTTTACAAGTACTTGTCTAGCACAGCATTCCAAACTAATGGACATACGAGGTCACTCTAGTTCTACTCACTTGGCAAAAATCATTTTAAATAAAGGTAAACACAAATGTAGAAGTAACTGCAAAAATGTAATAAATAAATAACAGTGTTTTCACAAGTCCCTGCCTAGGTAAAATAAATAATTCTGAATTATTTAGTAACGGTATGCATCTGAATACAGATACATGATATTGATTACTTTTTGAGTAGTCAGTAGCCATAGCTATACTCAAACAGCTATGTTTAAAGTGTTTCTGATCCTTACAATAATTAAAACTCAATATCAATATGTTCTGCAACTATGAGTCAACCAAATCTACAAATCAGAAGCCAGCCAGTTTTGCTAGTTTGGTGTGCTAGTGTTAAGTTTGTCAACATAAAATCATGATTTTTTTTTTTTGCTTTAGGTTGCATTAGACTGGGATGATGTGGCTTCGGTCTGCTATCAATTATATCCTGGCTGTGTCTGCCTTCAGTCGTACAAAGCTACTTGTGAGCTCTGTGATCACTGGTTAATTAGCTGGCCTGAAAATCTATGGTCTGGTTTATTTCAAGCACATCTGTTACTTTGATTAAAATACTCTGCTAAATATCATCAAATATAGGTTTGGATGCTATTTAATGCATCACTGTGAATATAGTCATTCAAATTAAAGGTAAGACCCTGTGCTCCCGGTTCTGTGTACTTGTAAAGCAGGCCAACAAATTATTTTGTCACTTGTAATTGTGATACAAATTTAAAGATGTTCCTAAGTTTATATTTATTTCTCATCTTCTAAAAGAATTAAACCATGTATTATTGTAAATAATTTTTTCAATTTTTTTTTTAATGATCAAATAAATGGACACTAATGTCTATATAAGCTAAATTAATATTACATAACACCCCATGTACAAAAGAGCAGAACATCACAAAATAAAATAAGTTACTCTGGCGTTCATGAGAACAACTTCCCATGTTATTAGCTGAAACATTAAATTGGTTCAGAACAACATGTACAATGGGGATGGTTGACTACAAATTACTTTTACACTGTTTAAAGCTTTTAAAATATTTCAAAATTAAATATCCCCTAATTTTTGTTAACAGTATATATCTTTTATGCACTTTTAGGACATCTGTTGATAACACTCTTTAGATGTTTTAGGTAATGTGTATGTAACAATACAGAAAATTCTAAAGAAAAATGAACAAACCTTCAAACTCCACTGTAGGTAGAGGTTATATACAGAAGTTATATACATAATCAATTATATTTGGATTTACAAAATGAGTAATGTTAATATTACTTATAACAATGTGACAAAATTCTATAAAAATGTAAATGTATATTCCAAATGTACTGACAAAACTCCAAATCTGTTAGCCTTTAAGAACACACACACACACACTGATGTTGAACATTAATTTTGTAGGCTGTGCATGTAGAGCTGAGGAGCAAGGAGCTGCATGTGACTATAGGAGCATAAAACCTATGAGTTGTAAGTTGCTGTTCAATGTTAGAGTGCAGACAGTTGATGAGGGACGACAGATGGGACTCGATAGAAACTAATTGCTGCAGTGAACTCAGAGCCACACTAACAGGAGAAATGAGGCTAGTTAGAAATTTCATCTTATAAAGGAAGAACACAGCAGGCAAACCCATTACCCTGTACCACCTATTCAATTCAATCCTAAACACACCCGTAAAGTTTAATGATTCAGCTCCTAGTATATGGTCTCAGATATACAGAAGCACAACTAAATGAATCATTGTAATTATAGGTATACAGTGTAATTTCACTTACGATATCTAGGTTAACCTAGCGCTTAAGGTACTGACACTGGATCTTATGGTCCAGGTTTGAAATCCCACCTCTGCCAAAGCTGCCACAGTTGGATCCTTAAGCAAGACCCTTAACCCACCATTGTGTTGTAAGTGGCTCTGGATAAGGGCATCTACTAAATGCTGTAAATGTACTAATCAAAAGGTAATTGAAATTTGATCATCATTTTTGGCCAGCAATATTTACAGCATTTAGCAGACATTCTTCCTAAACTTTTATTCTTTTTAGGTCTTTGATAATTTAGGGATGACTTGAGCTTGGTGTAATTGACCCCAGGAAAAATACATGTGACAGCTGAGCTCACTCTCTGAAAAGCTGTTATCTCAGGTTTATCGCACTCCAGTGTACTACCTGATTGTTGGTTGACAGTTTATTTCAGTGGCTTTTGTTCAGAGAATATCTTGCCAGGATGCATTACGTTAATTGTCTTCCATTTTATAATCTTCTAGATGACAGTCTTTCTGATGTAATGGTTCCTAATACCAAATGATTACAGTAGTAAATGTCCTTGTTTATTACCCTTTCTTTTTTACAGTGTAATACACTGAGATGTTACTGCATGAAAAACGAATAGATATAGATTATAATGGCTTACATGAATGAATACAGAAAATAAAATAATAAATCCAAGAAAACAAA
The DNA here is from genome assembly GCA_034779995.1 of Parotocinclus haroldoi. Lineage (NCBI taxonomy): Eukaryota > Metazoa > Chordata > Actinopteri > Siluriformes > Loricariidae > Parotocinclus > Parotocinclus haroldoi. The sequence goes on along the minus strand of JAUZST010004378.1, from coordinate 37,756 downwards.
CCAATATCCAATAACACAAACCAAAACCTGATAACCATGTTTACTTATTATCACGTTAGAATCACTAGCAAGTTAAAGCAAAAGTTAAGCTAATGAATGTCTTTAGAATGTGGGAGGAAACACAAGTACATGGAGTAAACCCACAGACACGGGAAGAACATGCAAACACCACACAGGCAGAGTCTAAGGGTGGGGTTGAAAGGGGTATCTATGGAGCTATGCGGCAACCCCAAGGGAAAGAGCATACGTTGTGATATGTTCATTGTGAAACGCAGTGTTGTATCAATACTTGGCTAGATACTGTTCATGGTTTTAGTTATTTGTTGATATCAAACATGTAAATATTAATTATACATATTATAACCAGATGTCCATCATAAAGCATTCTATCCTTAAATAACTGGGACAGTGGGACTGTGGTGTTTAAGGTACTGGATTATGGACCAGAAGGTTCAGGGTTCAAGTCTAACCCCTGCCACAGTTGGGTCCCTGAGCAAGGCCCTTAACCCACAATTGCCTGGATTGAAAGACCGTATTAATGGTAAGTGCTAAATGCAAAATAAAAAAGGTTGTTATTAGTGATAATACATTTTATTTTTCAATCACTAAAATTCAGACCACAAGCAAGTCTGTGCTAAATATATCCAGTTGGTTCTACATATCAGCAATGACAGATTCATGATTTTACTAAAAATAAAGTATTATATAATTGTTTATTTGAAACTCAAAATCTGTACAAAAGTGAACTAGGAAGAATTAATAAATACGGATAGAGAGTTAATACTGTACAGTGCTCCTTCGTTTACTGCGGGGATTACATGCTGAAGTAATCGAACGCTTTCTTTACTTAACCCACCAAATATCACTCTCGTATCATACGTCATATCCTACACATTGAGTAGACACAACAGCTATTTACTGTAAATCATAATATATTGTCTGATTTCTAACATTACTGATAGATTTGATATTTTTAATACATTTTATAATTTTGTGATTTTTTTTGTTTTTTTATGTAAAAGTTCTGCAAAAACCGGAATTTATTATATATTATATTTATATCGGTGCGATGCACTGAGGCCGCGAAAGGTGAACCGTGAAGTGGCGAGGGACCACTGTATTCTTGTGGAAGTACTATACTATTCAAATGGATTTAAATAAAAACACATTCTTATCCAACCCAATTGGTGTCTTACACACATGGGTACACCACTTGTCATAACTGTCAGTAGTTTCCTCTTTACATTATGTTACATAATATTAATTTGCTTTTAATTAAAACCTTCTTATGAAGAATCATTTTGTGATCCACAAAATCTATTTCAGCTGTCGAACTGAATTATATTAATTATGTATCATTAATTAGTTATGTATCATAATATTAGAATAATAAGATTAGATTATAATGATAATCTGGAAGGTTGCTCTGAGCTCATATTTGTCATACATATTGTCATCAGGTTTTTCCCATTAATCGGCACTCAGTATCCGATAATGAGAAAGTGAAAACAGAAAACTAGCAATTTTTTCAAATTTACTAAAAGGGAAAAACAAATTCTGGAAAATAGAATTTTGCACACCCTATTCCATGACACTTGAAAAGGGGCCCCCGATCACAGATGTTTCTGCACCTTTATTGGAGTCCACCTGTGGTTGATACATTTGATTGGATATGATTTAGAAAGATACACACCTGTCTGAGAACAGCCTGTGGAGCTCAGAGACAAGATTGTGTGGAGGCACAGATCTGGAGAAGGCTACAACAATTCTGCTGCACTGAAAGTTTCCAAGAGCAGAATGGCCTCCATACTTTTTGGAAGCAGTTTGGAACAGGACAGTTCTTCTGGGCTTCTTCTTCAATCTGGGTATTATGGCAGAGTCTATCAGACAGAAGCCCCTCTGGTTTTAGGTGCTTTCTTGCAAACTTCAGATGGGCTTTTGTGTGTTTTGTTCCTGGTTGTTCTAAACGTCTGCTATGTATAATATATCTGCACAATATCTGTGCACAAAATCTGCCATATAAAACGCATATAATTGAAATTAGGGTGACTTGTTGCGTATCTGAAAATGTGATTTTCGTCAGCCATTGCTTATGCCTTTTCAGTCAGAGACAGTGCTTTTCATGGTTTAACTGATTTATTTGCAAGTCTAGAGAGTAACCTTTTTTAAATATATTTTTTCTCCATACTATATATTATTTTCAGATCAATTAGACATAAGAAGAAGAAAATTCTGGGACTAGTATGAAACTAGTCTATGTGCTATTTTTGTACAATATCCATAAACCCGGTAAATTCAAACATATGATATATTTAATTCAAAAATTTAATAGAGAACGAAGAAATGTAATCTAAATCTCATATTTCCTGTCTATATCTAATTTGTATATGTACATACATTTAACATAGTGACCACAGTGGTACAGACAACTAAAGATCAAGACCCAAGAGGGCCTCTATATACAGTAACCATTTTATGCTGATTGATAATTGTTTGCCTGTTCTGTGCGTTGGTCTCAACATTTGTAAGCAAAGAAGTGATCTTAGGAAATCCATTACACACTTTTGACAAATTTACACCATTACGAAAATGCACAGTTTCTTGTACTTGTACCTTGATAACCCGAAGTATATTGCAAGTGTATTAACAAATAATTATATCAAGTTAACTTGGCTTATACTTTAAATATAATATTGTATTATCATGTATTTTCAATACATACATTTACTATAAAATATATATTTGGGTAACATTCAGCTGAATTTAACTTATTACAATATAAGTCTTAAAGCCTAAGCTTCTGATTACAAGACTGTGTCATTGCCTACTTGACAAGGGATGGAAACAGCTGATTGACAGCAGGAAAAACACAAACAATAACTATAGGGAGGATAAAGAAACAGACATGTTTTTTGATACTCTTAGAAACCTCAACAGGAAATGTGTCACTGAACGTCTCAGTCTTGCTTCCTTGCTCTGTTGTGTACCTCCCTTCAGGGTAGTAAATCCAATACAGATAAATGTTTCTATGCATTTTCTATGAAGGAACTGGTGGATGAAGCTACTACTAAGATGCCAAGTCATCTGAAAGAAGTGTCAACTATGTTGATAGACCAGGTGGTTACAGGGGCACCAGGAGAGACCTTGTATTGAGGTATAAGTTGCCCCTGTGCCACCAGCTATGAACAACAGTGTGATAATACTCATGCATTTAATTTGAGATTTATCAAACAACATCTTCTCTGCCTCAAGCATGGAAAAGCAAGAAGGATACAATGCTGTGGAGTCCTGATTTAATTTTCCAGTGATGTGCTCTGAATTATGATGAAGACATTTACCCAGGAATCATTCAGGTTGTTGTGGAGACAGGTGTAGGTAGAGAGTATGCACTATATATGAGTCGGCCGTTTCTTCTGGCCACTGAGAGGTGATGTGCAATGGTACCTGTGTGATGACAATTTGAGAATGATTCCTAATCCAGGTCCAGTGACATCATTCCACATAGAGATTTAGAAGTACTGTCAAGTCTACTTTCCAAAAGGTCATTCTGAATATTGTAGCTCAGTAGTAATGCTCTGTTAAATATTTAATGTTATTGTTTGTTTGTTAGTTCATTTTGAAATATCTTTAACATTTTGTGTATTTATTTATATATATTTTTTGCATTTTGCACTTTTGCCATGAAATAAAAATATTGTTGATGGTTGATATGTCCAGCCAACAATGTTACTTTAGGTCAGTTATGTGACTTTAATTGTCAACTATGAATATATTATTTTATTTTTTTTTTTACAATGTATGATAATTTAATTATGTTTCTGGGAGCTTTTGATGTATACTGTATACAGTGGGTACGGAAAGTATTCAGACCCCTTAAAATGTTTCACTCTTTGTTTCATTGCAGCCATTTGCTAAAATCAAAAATGTTATATAGAAGTTATATATCTTTTAATAATATATTTTATATTGACAACAGTGTGCAATATCATGCATATGATGTCTAAAGCTACGTGGCAGAGCTAAATTACTTACATTTTGTGTGGACCAAGTCAATGAATAAGATTTTTGGAAAAAAAAAAAAAAAAACTAATATAGATTGTACAGTTCAAGAAATAAGACATATGATTTCAAGAAAGACATATGGACTTGTGTTGCTACGTATAGTGCACACTATAGGCCATGCCAGCTCATTTTGCTAGAATGAGTAGTAAAAGAGTGTGTCTGTCTACCAAGTATTGCATAATTCGCATTAACAATTTGTTCTGCAGTATTAAGTTTAGGGAAGAATATGAATAATCTACATCCCTAACATGACTAACGGTGTACACTGATTATGTAATGCTTTAGATAATAATGCCTTGCTTACCATTAGCTCAAACCTTGACCTCAAAAAAGCTTAAGAAATGCTGCATTTAAAAAAAAAAGAAAAAAACTTTTCCTTACAGGAATCTATCTGTCTCGAAATATTGAATATTTTACACACGTTTACACATACACCCTGCAAGAATTGCATGCAAATGCACAGTTGGCACAATTCCATGTGGGGGATATTTTTAACGAGGACAGATGTGGGGGTGAGGTGGGGTGGGGTTTGTGTGGAGATGGGGTCCAGCGGGAGCACAAAATGTATCTTCAAGCTTTTAGAAACATGAGTTGCTAAACTTGATAAATAATAAAACTGTCCTGACTGATGCAAAACGAGAAAGGACACAGACATGCTGATATTTTTAGGCATCAGCCACTGATCATGTCACCAATCTACCATGGTTGTATAACTCGATAGACAGAGTTGAACCAGAATGAGCTGTTGCATCTCTTTGATAGTAATTTCAAATATATTTATATTTAAGTAGTTTGCATAAGTTATGCTAAATTTCATGGGTTTTTTTTTTTACTTCCTATGTCAAATTATTAGATTTTGCCACAATAAATTTCCTATAACACAGCTCTACAAAACTTTTCAACACTAACTGGATTAAGATCAATATAAACCCATTTTATGCATCCCAGGTCACAGGAATTTTGATCTGTGTTTCCAAGTTATAAGGCATATCTGAAATGTGTTGTGTGTGAGTTTTGTGTACAGCTTGACACTGCAACATTTAACATCTTTGTACGATGTATTTAATTATAAAGCTTTTCATGTTTAATTAAGCCTTATACCAGGCATGTAAGCACTTGAACATACCCAATTACACTTTCAAAATGAATATGAAGCAATTTTAAAAAAGCATTTGATTTTGATTCATTAAACAAGACTGCCAAAACACACTGACATGGGGTATGAACAGGATCAGATTGTCTAGCAGTTCTTGTGGCTTCAGCTGAAGAAGTGTTGTGGGAGGCTTTGGAGGGTTTGCCAGATGTCTTTCCAGTACATCCCAGGCATGTTCAATGGGATTCGGGTCTGAGGACCGTGAAGGTCAGTCCATGCTTTTGATTCCTCCCCCCTGAAGCATGTTGTTAAGGCACAGTGGAGTCTTGCATTATCGACCATGGAAAGAAAGTTGTATCCAACTGCTCTGGCTTACACGTTTTGTTAAACACATGTTTAATTCCTTTGTAAGTATTGGGACAACACAGGAAGAAAATGGGCTAGACAAAATTTTGGCACCCTCAACTTAATAAGATAATCCTTAATTATTAGTCCCACAATGGGTTGCATGGGTTAATATTTGGTTGCATGCTGCCATAAATCAGTTTCTTCCAATACCCATTAACAAACTTCTTGCACATCTTAAGTGGAATTTTGCAGGTTTCTCAATTTTAAGATCTCTCCACAGGTGTACAATGGGATTTAAAAAGATTTTGGAACCTTTCATCAATTTTTATGTGCACACTATAAACAATCATTGCTCAAGTCTTAAACTGGTCTCAGTCATTATTTTTACCTTTCTTACCCTTGTTACTTTATTCATTATTTGCTTTGTAAGGAAATGTAAAATGTTCAATAGAATGGAACAAAATCTGCACAAATTGCTTTGCCCAGGCAAATTATGCTGTAATTTTTGTCTGATGCAATTTTAATTAAACATGATTTTTGGAAATCATCTTCAATCAAATTTCCCCATTCATTTACGATACATCATTTAAAGGACCACGGTACATGCCAGTCATTACATCAACAGCCAATGCACAGGTGTACAAGTACACTTGGACCCTTTTCTTATTCCATCAACAGCAAATAGGTTTGGTTATAATGCATTTTCTTTAAGAGCAAAGTTTGACAAAGCTTTTCTTTAGGAGATGTATATTAACTGAATGACATTACTTGTCTTTCTTGGTAAGGGTTACAGTGGCAGCAGGTTGAGAAGTTCAGAAGCTCTAGACATATCTAATCCAGATTCCCACTCATCTGGGATATCCCAGAACATCCCAAAGTCAATTAATTCTTTATGTAATTCATGTGACTGCCCTGGAGGCTCCTTCCAGATGCACATTCAACCTAATTAGTTTAGTCAATAATATACTGGATAATTATTGATTTTCAAATAATATTTTTGTTTTACATACAATTTACATCCACTCTGTCTGTCCAGGCTAGATTCACATGTCACCTTGTCATATCTGATCATTTTTTATGATCAAAACCAGGCAAGGACAAAGAGTAAGATCAGCAACAAAAAAGAGCCTTGAGTGGAAAACAGATAAAGAGTAATAATTTGATAGGAAACCCTGTATATGATCAGACATGCTGTGTCTGTATCATTTATATATCCACACAAGTATAGAAAAGTATTTAATTCCTTGTGGGGACATTTGGTTGGTCCCTATGGGAAAAACTGTAGGTGTAGTAATTATTATTATTATTATTATTATGTCAGTGGAAAGTTCCCACCAGGATAGTAAGACAAACAGAGGGGAAAGAGAGAGGGGGAGTGGTGTGCCATGTATCATATATTAGAATAATATATTAGAAACTGATTAGATACCATAGTTAATAGATGACTTAACATGAAAAAGAGGAAGGTTCACACAGTAACATACAATAAAAATGTATCTTTGCAAATTGTAAATAGCTTGCAAGACTTACTGGTGCAGATTTATTGAATTTTCAATAAATGACTCCTGCTTCACTTTCTGATTCCTAATTTCACAGGTTTCACTGCATACCTTTTACATCTGCATCAGAGATAATGAAGCAGATATTGAATGCAGGCTGCTCTGTAGAAGTTTCACTTTATTAAATGTACAGCTAGATATTCCAATGAGATATTGTATAATTGGATTTAATACATACTTATTGCTACCTTACATATATAATAGAATTATTGTTCATGATTATATTAATGGATTATTCACTAAATGCTTAATTCTACCAAGATTGAGTAATAGTATAGACACTACCACATTTAAATGAAACTGAAGGGAAAGCCAGGTTTCCCATGTTATCTTTAAGCAATCACATTTGTTCTGGGGACCTAGTAATTAAATTATTGGTGTTTCTTAAATAAAAGCAAAATTAAATAACCAAAGAAATTAACAAATTAATGGAAATTAAGCAACACACCAAAAAGTGCTGCCTGGGGTACTGCATTATAACTATGTGCTGCCTACTGGAATATAATAAATAGGATCCTGTGCTGAGAATTTTTTTAGCATACTTCTGCACTGAAAATGGTTGTACATTTCACTGTAAAAACAGTGAAAACAATTAGCATAACCTAAGTTTTTTTTGTATTGGCTTTGCTAAAGCATGGAATTATTTGCTTGTGTAATACAATGGAACATAATTATCAACAGGGAGGTGTTTACATTGGCAGTGGATGATAGCAGAAAATATCCAGAAAAAGATTTAAAATATCTGAGCATTAGCACTTAGCATCTGAGTACACTCTTCACATTTTTGTAACTATTGTAAATATATATATTCTTGGGACAATATGATTGAAGATATGACACTTTGATATGATGTAAAGTAATCAGTCTACAGCTTTTATAACAGTGTAAATTTGCTCTACCCTCAAAATAACTCAACACACAGCCATTAATGTCTAAACCACTGGTAACAAAAGTGACAACACCCCAAATTGTGCTCAATTAACCCATTTTACCTCCTCGGTATCATGTGACTTGTTAGTGTTACAAGGTCTCAGGTGTGAATGTTGAGCAGATGTTTTACATTTTGTGTTATTGCTCTCACACTCTGTCATATTGGTCACTGGAAGTGTATCTTGGCAGCTCATGGCAAAGAACTTCCTGAGGATCTGAAAAAAAAATTGTTGCTCTACATAAAGATGGCCTAGGCTATAAGAAGATTGCCGACACCCTGAAAGTAAGCAGCAGCACGGTGGCCAAGACCATACAGCGATTTAACAGGACAGGTCTCACTCAGAACAGGTTTCGCCACGGTCAACCAAAGAAATACGTAGGAGTGCTGCTAGCATTGCTGCAGAGGTTCAAGGGGTGGGAGGTCAGCCTGTCAGTGCTCAGACCATACCCCCACACACTGTATTACACCAGTCTGCATGGCTTTTGTCAGAGCAGGAAGCCTCTTCTAAAGATGGTGCATCTATGCATTGATCACACTTTTATGGACTAAAAACTGTTTTTGGCATTACTGAATAAGCACAGCTTGGGGAAAAAGATATAGGTAAATTCGTAAATTGATGAGGTCCTTGGGTAAAATGTGGAAATGCATATGTATTGTTTAATACATGGCAAGGTATTCACAGGGCAACAAGTGCAGTATGACCTAAAGCAGTCAGCATACACAAGAATTACTGTACAGCTTACAGTAATAGCCTCAAGGTTATCCTGCATACATGCATACAGGGTTCAGTGAATGACAATTGCAATAAATACAATGCCTCTTATCGGAAGTACATCAGAAAATAAAACAAGACCACTGAACTTGTACTTGTTATTGTGCATTAGTGAAAATAAATTTAATTGGCAACACTCCTGTGTTTCCAATCACCCGCTAATGCGCTGGCTGAGAGCATAACAGAATTAAAATAGCATTCATCTGGACTTGGTGCATGTAAACAGGAGGTTGGACGAGGGCTAATAATCCTGATTGTTGTCATATTAGTGCATTAATCAGTTTTCCATGGGAAACGAGATGTAATGATGGCACAGGAATAAGCCACGTTCTGGTTGGTGTGGGGGGGGGGTGTTTATAATAGAAGTGCACACGTGTGTGGGAGAGTTTGTAAGGAGTCCTATTTTTAAACTGTGGACAGTGCTTATGTGGCATTGCAGAATATTACTTGATTGTAATACAAATATTACTTGTCTGTGGCTGACAGTTGCTGGTTATCGCTTCCAAAATTCCACACAGTACTTTGAAATATGACACCGCATCTTAAATATTAAAATAGCTCTGTAGTGCTCTTTGCTCTGTTCGTTCATGGACAGGACCCCTACAGATCAGGTACTATTTGGGTGGTGGATCATTCTCAGCATTTCAGTGAAAATGATGTCGTGGTGGTATGTTGTTGTGTGTTGAGCTGGTGTGAATAAGTCAGACATAGCAGTGCTGCTGGATTTTTAAACACCTTAGTGCAGTGTTACTGCTGGACTAAAAATAGTCCACCAGCCAAAAAAGTCCAGCCACCAGCATCCTGTAGGCAGCGTCCTGCCTGAGAGCCCTGATGAAGGATTACATGATGACTAACTCAAACCAGGCAGAAACATATGAGCTTCTGTCTCAATCGTACCAACTCAACACACACTGGCACACCTCCTATTCCAGCCACACTTATCCTGCTCAGAGGCCAGGCAAAGGTAAATCCTGGACAGTGTGCAAACTCACCACCTGACAATGTTGTTGTAAAACGCTGCATTCCTGCATAAGAACCTTATCCCATCTGTGAAACATGGTGGTGGTAGTATCACGGTTTGGGCCTGTTCTGCTGCATCTGGGCCAGGACGGCTTGCCATCAATGATGAAACATGAATGATGAATTCTGAATTATATCAGATAATTTGAAAGGAAAATGTCAGGATTTACCGAAGAGTGGTTAAAGAATAATAAACTTTTTGGAATGGTCAAGTCAAAGTCCTGACCTTAATCCCATCAAAATGTTGTGGAAGGACCTGAAGCGAGCAGTTAATGTGAGGAAAAGTTAATATTGAGAAAATCATTTTCCTCAATAAATAAATGGCCAATCAGTTGTTTAACTGGGTTCTCTTTATCTTCTTTTAGGAATCGTGTGAAAATCTGATAATCTTTTAGGCCATATTTATACAGAAACACAGCAAATTCCAAAGGGTTCACAAACTTTCGAGCACCAACTTTTTGTGGCACCTACCACTGAGCAACTGGGGCTACGAAGGCATTAACTTATAGTACTAATAGACCAAATACAGCTGTTTTAACACATATGTAACTTTTCATGTATTTTCATGTATTTCCCAACATTAACATAGCAGCAAAGAATGTATTTTGGTCTTAACACCCTTCAGGTTAACTAAACTTAAAGAAACAGGTTTATTAAATAAGACAAGTGTTATAGTTTTCTGAAAACTACGCTGGACCCCATATCTCAACAATGTAGCTTGCTAGTGTACCAACCCAATTTCCCTCCTCAGTTGTCAGATTTGCCAGGTCTACTTTGTTGTCTTTTATCTGCTAAAGAACAGAGACAAAACGTTCTATCTAACTTCTTTTTCCACATATGAACCTTGTATTTTTTCTTTTACTTCTGGTGTGCTTAATGAATGATGAGAGCTGTCACCTTTAGTCCCTGCAGTTCTCTGCATCACTCCCAAAATGGTATGGATAAAGAAAAAGCACCGTGTATCTGATTTAAAAGAGGCTATTATGTACCTGATGTTTCAGCTAACCTTCAGATGTTTCAGTCACACATGCAAATGGTTGTCAGCATCCTCTTTTGGAATTAAAAAAAAAAAAATCTCTTGGGACCAGCTGTATATCTGAGCTTCATTCTTCTCCAACACTGTGTTGTATAATATTCATGTGTTTGTTATTTCATTATCGTTAATATTCATATTATTTTATTATGAATATCTAATTGTATATTAATAAGATGCCATTTACAGTGCAACATTCAATACCAGTTGGGATGGGTTCATATACACTATAATATCATATAATATCCCCTGTCCCTTTCATATAGAATCTTTCCCATCTATGAACAACTACAAGTTGGTATCTATGTAAATGAAATGTGTAAAGCATGAAATCCCATAAAATGCACCATATTTCCTGCTCGAATTATATCAGACTACACCTAAAGAGAGGGATATGTAGCAAATAATGTGCAACCACAGGGGTCCAAAATCAGTTGTGTAATCTACAGGAGGTTAGTGCTGTTACCTCACAGCAGGCAGCTTGATGCTCATTGGCATTGTCATCTAACAGCTCCAGCAATCCCACATTCTGTCTGTCTGTGTGGTCTCTAATATGTCCTTGTGAATGAACATTTGATTGTTTGTATTATTGAACATTTATTTAACTATTATTCTGTCACTGACACAAACAATGTTATGTCTATACACAAGTCTATACACATCTCAAGACTAGTCATATATGTATCAAAGCCAATTTACTATATATTAATCAGATAACCTAACCTAAGACTGTTAACCTGTCTTTGGACTGTGGGAGGAAACCAGAGTACGAGAGTAAACCCACACAGACACAGGGAGGACAAGCAGGCTCCACACAGAAAAGGACCTTGGTCGCTCCACCTTGGATTGAACTCAAGGTCTTCTTGCTGTGTGTCGGTGGTGCTACCCACTAAGCCACTGTGCTGCACAGCGTATGTTTAGATCAGCGTACCTGATTAGAGCTAGTGTCTGCCTTGCACCCTTTACTGATGGTTTGACACTGGATCTGGAAAAAAATGAAAAAAATCTTATTCCGAAAAACTGGAATAATAACAATTACAAGAAAACCTTTATTTAGTTTTAATAACTGTTTGAAAAAAAAAAACATGAAACACACAATTATGCATCTAATTAAATTTTTTAAAAAGCTAGAACTATTATAAAAGGAACATCACAGACAAAACACATTTAGGTTTTGTAGATTGTTCAGAAACTAATTATGTCGAAATTAAAATTGACATGACATTTTAGGCAACACAACACACATCAAGTATGACAAATTGCATTGAAGAGATTTTTTTATTCAAAGCAACAGTTGTGTTTGACATGTATGTTATTACATTTTCATTAAACTAATGTAAGCTTACCCATGCTGATTTGCATATAAAATGTGATTTGTTGGTAGGTATGATATATATATAATTATATTAGTATAAGACCATAAGTACATAAGTAACCTTACTTAATTAATCATGATCTGTCTCAGATTTTGCCACAACAAATGGAGGGTGGATCCCACTTTGAGTTTTGGTCCTCCAAAGGTTTCTTCCTTCTACATTCAGGGAGTTTTTCCTATCCACTGTCGCCCTAGGCTTGCTCTATTTGGCATTGGCTTTTTAAGATATAAATTGTAAATCTGCTTTGAGACAATGCTCTGTTGTAAAAAAGCGCTATATAAATAAATGTGACTTGATTTGACTAGACAAGTGCCTTCCCTGCTGCCTGGTGAAAAGGCTGTCAGAGGTTCTTGGTAAGAGATCGTTACCTGCTGCACATGTTTCTATGATGCATTTGAAGACATTTTGCCCAATTGACTGAATTTGAGAGAGGGCACATTATTGGACTGAGAGAAGCAGGATGGACATTTCCACAAATTACCTGTCATCCTGGCTGTTCTGACCAACTGTGTGCTGACAAGCACAAGTAGCTTCATTGTATACCATCCAGATACAGATGGCACCTTCACTACACGCCCTTAACTCTGCATGGACCATTTACCGGGAACTTAGCAAAAGGAATTTTTTTTAGTTACTGTACTCATTATGAGATTGATAGTCAATCACCATCACCTCAGTTTTCAATGATGTCGTGAACAATAAACCTGGACTTCTAGGGATTGGAATCTTATTGTCTCTAGTGGTGGATCCAGGTTCTGTTTGGGATCTGATAATGGTCACATTCAAGTATGGAGGCCCTTCATGGTGGGCACTTTTATCCTGCTGTGTGTGTATGTGTGTGTGTGTATGTAATATAAGTTATATATGTTGTGTGCATGTATTTATTAGCTACTGCCTATTTACAAATTATTTTACATGTACAGTACATATATTCTGTATTAAAATTAAGTAAATCTCTATTACATATAAATTGACGTTATGTTGTAAAGTTTGTTGCTTTTCTATTCACTATGAGTAAACATTTTTTGTAATCTTATGTGTAATGCATCCAGACCCCCCCCCTCCCCAGTTGTCCCCATTCCAAGCACAACACTTCCTACAGGGTAAAATAAACTAGGAAGTTTAGCTGCTCTGTTCTTAAAAATATGTTTTCTGGCTTTGAAATTTTGGAATAGTTTTCTCTGATTGATTAAAGCAGAACTATTTATGTAGAGTGTAAACATTTGTGACATTTTCTCATGCCTGTTTGCTGCTACTCAACTAGATGTGGCTGCTTGCAGCATATTTAACTCACTCACTCATACTTGCCTAGTGCAGTTCAGGGTCATGGAGGAGCCAGAAAAGAACTCTCTCACACTCAAACACACAGGCGATACTTTTAGATGTCAATTAGTCTAACACAGGAAACTGGAGGACCCGGAGGAAACCCATAAGACAAAAATGCACCATGCTTCTACAAAGACCACAAGTGTCTCGATTGGCAAATGGAGCCATTGACAACGGAACTCAGAGTCTTCAGAACTTCAGCTAAGACTGAGCTGTTAATATTCTGTTTTTGGTTAGTCTGTTTTTAGTCTGTTAGTCTGTTCTGTTTTTTTAGGACAGGTGATACAATATAGAGCAGTCAACTATGATTTAAGTTCATTTTTATCTCTGAGAAACATTGTTTGTAAACATTTCATTATTTTTCTCACACATTTGTTGACCACTGGAGATCATCTACCCACCTTTGCTTCTCAAAGATTCAGCCTTTTGTGCCAAATCATGATTATAATCACTTGTTGGCATCAAGTGTTTGAAATCACATCATTAATGTAGTTTTTTTTTACCTCATTACTAGCCATAAATTGCCCAGGCCCCAAATGTTTTGGAATGTGTTGCAGGTTTGAAATGCAGGAATGGATGTATATTAACAAATACAATAGTGAAGTGAAGTGGTGGTAGTGTGTTAATGTGTGTTGTTCTGGTTTGAATGGGTCAGACACAGCAGTGCAGTTTGAAACACTGTGATCACTCACTATACACTCTATTTGACACAATATCCATATTGCTTCCATGGAAAGTCAATGACAGCAGCTCATCTGTTGTTTCACAACTTGTGTTAGTTATCCTCTAATCCTTTGTCATTGCTCACAGTATTCTACCTACAGGGTGATAGTGGCTGGACATTTTTGACTGGTGGATGTTCAGTCCAGAAGTGACACTGATGACACTGGGGTGTTTAAAACTCCAGCACTACTGCTATGCCTGATCCACTAATACACTAATTCAACATGGACTAGCACACCGTTCAGCATCAGCTCATGTGAAAATAAGTAGGCCTGGCACTTACATGTGATGCCATGTTTAAGCATTTTGGATTGCTGACTGCTTTTTCATCTTGTGTTACAGCGTTCTGCTTAGGATGTGCCTTGTCAATATTATTCACTAGTTAAATATGCTATTGTTCTTTTGGCAGTGTTGTGGAGAATCTGACATGCCAAGATAATGTTACTTTGCTTCCATGTTATTGATGACGTGGAATGCATCACATACAGTATAGTATTCACAGTGCAGAACAGTAATTATCTGCAGTAGACGTATTGTCTGGTATCTTTCTTTTGAAATTATAAAGGGTGGTTATGATAAGTCTTAACATTCTTTATATATTCTCTCTCTCTTTCTCTCTCTCTCTCTCTCTCTTTCTCTCTCTCTCTCTCTCTCTCTCTCTCTCTCTCTCTCTCTTGTGCTTTATTATCATGATTGAGAGTGTTAAGAGCACAATCACAGCCTCATTTCAGAAGATACGTATTGGTTAGTTGCACCTATGGGGCATACATACACATGCTAAAAAGTATGTCCCATTGGTTTAGTACATTTACAGCCATCCTTTATCATCATTTCATTATCATGATTTTTTTTGTATAAGGATCATTATTCAAAAAATATATTGCATTTAGATTTATTTAAACCACTGTAGAACAATATTTTAGATACGAAGCAGATTTTGCTATGGTCTGTTCCAGCCATGTGCAGGTTTTTCCACTCATAGTTAAAAATTTAACATCAGAATTTCACATTAGTCATGAAGTGCCGTAATGTGGAGCTTTGGACAAATGGGTGGGTGGAACTTTAGTTATGCAATGTAAATTACAGATTTGTTCTTTGATCCTCAATCTGCCGTTTTGTTAAATATTGTGAGTCCTGGAAAGATTAGAAACTATCATGACATGTTTTCAGTTTCATAATAATCATCAACACCATAACCCCATCTCAGAAATGCTCAAAGTAATTGAGGAAGTATTTTCATCTTGGCATGGTGGTAACACAAACCTGATAGCTCCAGGCCATCAGATGTTTGAAGGTTTTGCATTTGACCAACTGGAAGCAGTATTTTTTCCACAAATGTTGCTGCATAGATGTTGACGTTAAAGCTCTTCTAAGAGTTATGTCTTACATACATAAATACATAAATTTACAAGATTAAGGTGCCCTTTCTTTTTTCTTTAAAAGGATTTTTACTGCCAGATGATTTTAATCTCGAATGCTTCCAAACCCTAGAATTGCCCAGGATGATGGAAAACACACTGTGTTTATAAGTAAATCCACTACTGATCCCAAAGCGCAGTTTACAACCAGTTAGTTACATCACTGTTTTGTGATGTCCGATATTTATCTAGCATATTGTGTGATATACGTTGTTGTGTGATGTTGGATAAAGCAAGTAGTGCACAGTCTGTCTCACAAGTCTAGCTTCGTTGGAAAAACATACAATACGCTAATGATGCTGGATTTGTGAGAAACCAAGTATAACAGTGCAATAAAACCAGCTTCTGTTGAAATCAATGATTAAACGGTGGGCGGGTTTCTTGGTGCGCTTCAGTCCGCAAGGGTCGAAGTACATATTATATTGTGCGTAAGAAAGGCGCAAAAAGCGCACATAAGTCTGTGGTGATGGAAGGCGCTGTATAAAAGCAGCAGGAACTTCTTAAATCGCTGACTCTGCTCCACTGTTGCGCGTTCCTCTAAATCTCTGCGGCCAGATTGATGCTTTTTTAACGGGTGCGCGCGCGTTAGGGGCTGGAGGAGAAACCGTTCAACTCAGTAAAGAGAGCCATGTAGCAGATCAGAAGCACCACAAGGATGCTGGCATGGCGTCCTGGTGCGTTTAACACAATAAATCGACCTGATCATTCCCTTCTGCCTCGTAATTGGCCTGATTATGGCACTGGTTCACAGGCTTGCTCCGCTCAAATCATCTGGGAGTGATAACCGGTTGGAGGTGATGGGGGACTCTCTGAACGTCAGCAACTTCTCCAGCCAGCGCTTCAGCGATCTGGAGGACATCGACGTGTACGCTGACGGCACTCCGGCTCTGCGCTTCCTCATCTCTATCGTCTACTCGTTCGTGTGCGCTGTGGGACTGGTGGGCAACGTGTTGGTATTTTTCCTCATGAAGTCGCGTAAGGGTAAGAAGTCATCCACAGTCAACCTGTTCATCCTGAACTTGGCGGCGACAGACTTCCAGTTCGTGCTTACCTTGCCGTTCTGGGCTGTGGATATAGCGCGGGATTTTAGTTGGCCTTTTGGACACGTGATGTGTAAAATCGTGCTGTCGGTTACAGTAATGAACATGTACGCCAGTGTGTTTTTCCTTACGGCTATGAGCATGACTCGATACTGGGCCGTGGCTTCAGCGCTAAAGGAGCGCAGACGGCGCAGGTGTTTTTCGGGTCGCTGGGCGAGCGCGCTTCTGTGGCTCCTCGCAACCATTGCCACCACGCCGACCTTCATCTTCTCCGCTCAGAGGAAAGTGTTCGGGGAAAACCTGTGCCTCATGAGCTTTCCCGACAACAATTTCTGGCTCGGTCTGTACCACCTTCAGAAAGTTTTGGTCGGCTTCGTGATCCCCATGTTGATCGTGTGCGTGTGCTATGTGCTCTTACTGCGCTTCCTGCGCCTCCGCAGCATGAACAACAATCTGCCCAAGAAAAGGTCCAGAGTAACCCGGTCAGTGACCATCGTGGTGCTCTCGTTTTTTCTCTGCTGGATGCCCAACCAAGCCCTCACGTTCTGGGGCGTCCTGGTCAAGTTGGACGTCGTGCATTTCGATCAAGTCTTCTACATGGTCCATACCTATGTTTATCCAGCAACGGTTTGCCTGGCCAACGCCAACAGCTGCTTGAATCCTGTATTATACTGCCTCACAAGAAGGGAGTTTAGGAAAATGCTTAAGGACTTGTTCTGGAGGATTTCCTCTCCGCCCATGAAGAACAACTGCCAGGTCCGGCCATACTCCGCAAGTGTCAAAGAAGTTGAGGAGAGCCAGGCCGTGATTCCTCTGAATGTAGTGGAGAGTGAGATGTGCAGGTTGTTCGTGCTTAATGCTCATTGTGACACCATCCCCATGGTAAAGCTGTCATCTGAGGTAAAGTAACTCTACATAGTGTCTGCTTGACCAAGTGACCTACAGATTTCAGAAATAACTGACATACAAGAGCCTCTTTAGCAAGAAGACAATCACCGGATGGACGGATCTTGTTGATAACAAAGACTAGTTAATGATTTCAACCATTGCTTTTGGACGGCACCACCAACAAACAATGTAGAATAGGTTATTTAGGAGTTCAGTGATGGCTCCCAAAACTTTTCCCGATTCGGTAGAGCAAAAACAATCACTATGAGTGATTAGACACATACACCTTAAAATCAAATCATGTGTATCTATGTGTGTTGAATTGATATATAGTTGTATAGTTTCAAATGAATGCAAACACAGCATGAATCAAGCTTTTAACTGTTTCCAGTTATCTTTTAACTGCAGTCAAATTTCTATTTGTAAATATTCAATCAGCAATAGGCGTTTTGCTGTATATGATGTTGTATTGTATATTGTTCCTAAATGTGTTTGAATATGCTGTAACTGTACAATTGTAAAAATGTAGATTAAAATGCACAGAGCACAGTTTTCTCAAATCCACATGACCCAAATGTTAAAAAAAACTGTACTTGCAGGGCAACATACAGTAGTTGTCACCTGTTTAACGTTACATGAGCGTCTCTGCAGTGTGCACTGCAGCAATGTTGTTGCACAGTAAAATCTCAATAAACACAGGCTTGAACTTAAACAAACCATTTATCACACGTTTGCATTTGAATGTCAAGTTTAACTGCATCTAGTGACAGCTTTATGCACTGCTGTGTAAATATACTGATAGCAGGAAAAACATTCAGTGTTTTATACACAAGCATTGAGAGCCTTATTCTAATTTTGGTACCCTGTCATGCATTCTACAAATATTAATTACATTTATACCTATATTTTTCTTAACTCTAAACTAAATATCTTGACATAATACATATTCATGCACATTTCGGGTGTTTCCTAAGAATCTGGGTAATTTGTGGATATTCTAAACAGTCAGGCTTTCATCTACAAATTGGATTAATGCATAAGTTATTTTTAGCTGTTCAGTTATTGAATTGGCCACAATTAAACAATATGTGTTTATTTT
This sequence comes from Parotocinclus haroldoi, assembly GCA_034779995.1. NCBI lineage: Eukaryota > Metazoa > Chordata > Actinopteri > Siluriformes > Loricariidae > Parotocinclus > Parotocinclus haroldoi. Next base: position 19,068 of record JAUZST010004378.1, on the reverse strand, counting down.
CCTTGTCATTAAGTTGTTTTTGTTTTTGTCACAGAAAGCAAGACACATGCTATAAGAACACTAAGAGATTTTATTTATTATTGCATCACATATGCTGTATGCACAAATATGGGAAATAATTGAGCGAGTGAGAGTTTCATAAGTTTATCTATATCTGATATAAATAAAACATATCTGTTTGACATATTTGAGAATTAAATACATTTGGACAGACTGCATGGGTAAACTGGATCACTTAAACTGAGCTTTTTCGCAGCATAAATCCACTTCTGTTTTTAAACTCTTAACTAATCAACTACCTGAGCCATTTGAAGCCACATCTAAAAATAAAATGTCCACAAAGGATGAGTATCACTGCTGTAAAACATCTGGATGCCTGTATCTTTTGCAAAGCCTATAGGATTAACATTGTGTCATAAAGATGTGAAAATGTCTTTAGTAATCTCGTGGTTTTGGCCCAAAGGAAATGAATGTGTAGACTCTAACTACGCTGCTGATTGTAAAGTGAGTAATAAAGCTTATCTTATCAAGGCAGTGCTTATTTTTTCCATAAACTTGATTAAACTGTGGTTACTGAAGGCTTTTGCAAAACTGTTATTCCATATAATTAACATTTTCCATGGTATCGCAGTTTTAATGCACTAAATGATAGAGTGCAGACTGAGAACGGAGGTACACTGTTTAAATATAATCCAGAAAAAATAACAACATGACTCACTATACATCATCATTATAAGATTGTCCTTATTATCAGTATGTGAGATTAAATTTATGTTGTATTTATTATATAAATACAATATATACAATATATAATATTTCCCCCTCACAATATGGCGAACTGTGCTTTCGGCTCCCCAAATAACCATTGCAGCCAGGCACAAATCCAATATCTTCAAAGTTCTGCAGTTGGATACATCTCAAACACAAGGGGGCACTATAACATTATGTTTGTCATTTTATTAACGTTTTAGCTCTTAGTCCCCATGCTAAAATCGCGTTCAATTAATTGAGCAGACCAGATGGGAAGCACAAATTATTAATTAAGCACTACATCATTTAGTAGAAATGATTTTATTAACTGATGAGAACACACAAGCACACACCAAAAGATCCCATGCTCACTGAATGATTTAACCATCCTGCAAAGTTATTTACGTGTCTGTGTGGTTGCATATTTTATTTATTACCATGGCTACGAGTATTAATATTAATATAATTCTTCTTTAATTTTTTTTGTGCGTCGCAGGCCTAAAATGCAGGAACAGATGGATATTAACAAATGAATAAAGTTGACCAGACAAAATATCCTGGCTTCAAACTGTCTGCAATTAAATAAAAGTCAAAGTAAATATAAGAAACATTGTACGTTTTCATACTGTTCCAACTTATTCTGATGTGGTGTTAATGTTAATATTGGGGATCATTTTCTCATTTAGCAGACACCGTTATGCAGAGTGAAGTACAACTGATACATCCAATCTTACAATCCAAGCAGTTGTGGGTTGAGTGTCTTGCTTAAGGGCCCAGCTGTAGCAGCTTGGCAGAGGTGGGATTTGACTAGCAGCTTAACCGCTAGGCAACCACTAGGCTATTTATAATAATTATAATAATTTAAATGTATATATTTTTGACATGTTTATTTAATGATGTTATCTACATCTACTTTTTTATTTGTATAAACATTTGATTATGTTTTAGGTCATATTTATGCAGATAAATAGAATCTTCCAAACTTCCAAGTGCCACTGTATTGTGCTTTACTATTAATTAATGCTCCCTGTTTGGCTGCACTTACCTCATTTCATGACCATTACTTTCCACCAAACTAGTAAAAGAAGACAATGTCAAAGTCCTGACCTTAATCCAATAGAAATGTTGCAGAAGCGGTTAAGGTATTGGCAGCCTGTGCCAAGCTGTCACTGTTAGGTTCCTTAGCAAGACGCCAACCTAAAATTGCTTGGATTGTACAGTCTCTCACAAAGGTGAGTACACCTCTCACATTTTTGTAAATATTTTATTATATCTTTTCATGGGACAACACTGAAGATATGACACTTTGATACAATGTAAAGTAATCAGCTTACAACTTGTATAACAGTGTAAAATTGCTGTTCCCTCAAAATAACTCAAATACACAGCCATTAATGTCTAAACCACTGGCAACAAAATTGAGAACACATTTAAGTGAAATATTTAGTCAATATTTTGTGTATTCACCATTATTTTCCAGGGCTGCCTTAACTCTCTTGGGCATGGAATTCACTAGAGATTCACAGGCTGCCACTTCAATCCTATTCCTCTCCTACGTGACAACATTGTGGATCTGGTGAATGTTAAAGACTTTGGGGTCTGGAGGTCTGAAGACATACCTGGGCAGTCCAGCACATTTACCCTCAGTTTATTTAGCAAGTTTATCATGTTGGATTACTGCCCCGTGACCCAGTTTCTAAAGGGATGGGATCATTCTCTGTTTCAGTATGACACATTACATGTTGGCATTCATGGTTCACTCATGGAACTGTAGCTCCCAACAGCTGGCAGCACTCATACAGTCTCAAACCAAGACATTACCATTCCTGTCCTGTCAAACCACTGTACAGTTGTGCTCATAAGTTTACATACTCTGGCAGAATTTGACATTTTTGGCTGTTTTTAAAATAATATGAATGATAATACAAAAATGGTTCAGTTATTCATGGTGAGTGGTTTGGTGAAGCCATTTATTAGCAAACAATTGTGTTTGCCCTTTTTAAATCATAATGACAACAGAAACTACCCAAATCACCCTGATTAAAAGTTTACATACCCTGGAAGATTTGGCATTATAACATACACACAAATTGACACATGCAGATTAAAATGGCTTCTAAAAGTAACCATCCTAACCTGTGATCCAAGTCTGTGTGTGTATACAAATTCAGTGGGTTTATGGGCTCCTGACAGACTCCTGCATGTTTTATCCGGTGTTGCCACTGAAGTTGTTGTATAAGAATGAGCTGCAGGAGAAGATAGTTGAACTTTAAACAGGAAAATGATGGTAGATATATAAAATATTGAAGGAATTAAGAATGCCAATTAGCAGAGTTCAAACTCTGTGGGATGAAGGATCCTGTTGAAACCAAGAAAAGGTCAGGTAGACCACCAAAAAGTTTAGCAACAACTGCCAGGAAAATTGTTTGGGATTCAAAGAAAAATCCACAACTACCACAAAATACTTCAAGCTGTCATTGATATTAAAGAAAGCAATGCATTGTATTAAGAACTAGGGTATGTAAACTTTTGAACATGGTGATTTGGGCAGTTTCTTTTGTCACTGTGATTTCAAAAGGGCAATTGTTCAGTAATAAATGGCTTCATCCAACCACTATCCATGAATAACAGAACAGTTTTTGTATTATCAGTCATATTCTCTGAAAAAATTACAAAAAACTTACAAATTCTGCAATGGTATGTAAACTTATGAGCACAACTGTATGGTCTTGGACTGTGCTTCACTTTCAGGGTGTTGGTAATCTTCTTATAGCTTAGGCCATCTTCTCAGAGACTTATTACCGTGAGGAGCCATGATGAACTTCCAGAGGCCAGTATGTGAGAGTGTGAGAGCGATAACATCAAGTTTAATACACCTGTTCCTAATTCACACCTGAAACCTTGTAACAGTAATGAGTCACATGATACCCGGATGGAAAATGGCTAACAGGGCCCAATTTGGCCATTTTACTTAGGGATGTACTCAATAAGGCTAAAATGTGAGGAGACCCAACAACATTCTGGAACTGTTCTGTGAAAAGGAATTGGCAAAATTTTGCCCCAAATTTGTGTATTTGTGCAAAACAGTATTTTTGTAAAATAATATTATTGGTGCAAAAATTCACATATTTTTGCCACCCACAGATATATAATATTGTATCATTTTCATAAACAAATAAGTATTTTCCCTTTTTTGGGAATGCTTTGTCTAGCTCTCACTGGGTTGCTCTTTTGATGATGTTTTAGGTCATGTTTATTTAGAGATATAGAACATTCTAAAGGGTACAAAATCTTTCAAGCACCACTGTCTGTCTGCATATATTATATAGTAGTAAACAATAAAAAAGAAATGGCAATTTCCGTATGGTATGGTAGCCAATATAAGATCTGCAGAGAGCCACTGGTATTATACACTTTTCATTTAAATAGGGCTTGAAGAACATTGTATACATTTTACAATTTAAACACTGCTCTGCTTAGGACACATACATACTTTGTGAGTGTGAGGTGCATTGAAAATAGTGTTTACACAGTTAGCAATGGAGAGAGAGACAGAGTGCACACCATACCTTCACTTACACACTACAACGGAGACTAGATTTGTGTCCTGTGACAGAAGAAGAGGTGTTTGAACAAAAACAGTAACAATTGTTGATACTGAGAAGGACTGGCATCCTGTCCAGAGGACAGTTTTTACCTGCGCACAATGAAGTCCAGCATAGGAGTGCAACATGCAGGCCTGACCAAGATAAGTGAGGGTAATATGGCAGAACAGAATAACTGGGGATTGGGGTTAGCATTAGTTCCCATTCACTTTTTGTGATGATTTCAGTCCCCTGTAAATAATTCAACGTGTAGCAACACGTCTGGTTTTCAATTCCAGGTTTTTCTCACATTACCCCACTGTTATATTCACTTCACTGGCTCTCTGCTTCAGATTGAAAACAGGCCCTGATGTATGTCTAGCTCAAAATTGACCTGGTCCCTGCTACCTGAAGGTAATCCTGATACTTAGGACACACAAACTGGGTTAAAATGTATAGATTCATGGAAAATATTTATTTGTGTCGATGTAGGTACGTGATCGATGGAGCCACGGCTCCTTGGTGTGCGGCAGGGTCGGGACACTTTGAGGTGGTACGACTTCTTGTGTCGCACAACGCAAATGTGAACCACACCACCCTTGCCAACTCCACTCTGCTCAGTGACCAAAGAAAAGCAAGCATCACGATTCTACTTCATACTGTTACCCAGATGGTGGAATGAAATTCCAGAATGGCTTAGTCACCTGCTGTCTTCAAATGCAGACTAAAGACAGTTCTATAGTTCTATATAGACTGAAACAGCTACATTTATTATTAAAGCAGCTTAATACTTAATCTCATTTACCCACATCAAATCCATCGTTTTAGTTTTTTGGACTGTGTCCTTGGGCTGTTGGCATTTTGTCCTAGCATTAGGCAATGTCTACTAAAGCCATTTCTGTAAGTCGTTCAGAATAATGGCTTTAAATGCTGGAAATGTTATATCAGAAATCATGCTGGCTGTTTGAATCAATCTGCAACAGCAAAGCAGCAAAGAAGAAATTATATTTCTAAATCAGTTGGAGCTCAGCCCGGCAAGTCACGCTTTTATTGTTGAGACTTTTATTGTCAGGAACTGCATACCACCTGATTCCTGTTATTGCTAACCCTGGAAACTTCGCTGTGAAATATAAGCAGGCGCAACGCTTAGAAAGTATACATTAACAAATATTGCGCGTTTACATTCTTTGCCTTCGTACCGCAAGCGCTTGCCTTTAGTGCGATTTTGTTTTAAAGATCAGAACACCAGTTAGACACTAATTTAGACGCTGACGACCGTACTCTAGCTAGCCGGTGCGGCTAATTTAGCTAGCATGTTGAGCAGCTAACCGGTTTCTGGTGCAAACATAAACGTTTAGTCATAGATTACTAATGATGACTTAACAGTAGGAAGGTTAATAGTACCCGATAAACGAGTTTATTGGACTCTAATGTGAATAGTGTCTAGACAAACCTTTATTCTGCTCGCTATGCTATATAGTGCAGTGAGTAGCACCCATACTTCACTCGTTCGGGGTCCGTTTTTTAACAGCATGCAATAATGACCTTCAGTATAGCTGAGTCAGGAGTTTGTTTCTCCTGGGCGTGAGCTCAGACTAAGAGTTTAATGGGAGCCTGGCCACGCTGCTGTTGTAGGAGAGACGCGAGCACACGGTGGAGGCCCCAGCGGCCTGAATGGAGTCGTTGGCGGGTTACGTTTATAAAGCAGCCAGTGAAGGTAGAGTCCTGACCCTCGCTGCTCTTCTACTCAACCATTCTGCCTCTGAGACACGTTTTCTATTGGACTATGTGACACAGCTAGGCGGACAACGGTCCACCCCTCTTATCATTGCTGCAAGAAATGGCCACGACAAAGTGGTTCGGCTCCTTCTCGATCACTACCGAGTGGACACTGAGCAGACTGGGACGGTTAGGTTTGATGGGTAAGTCTAACAACTTGACTGATCTAAACAACATGACTACCTTTACTTACTTTTCGTGTATGCTCAGGGGTTAAGTCTCATGTCTATTGATCAGCATGTTTTGAGTTTGAATCCCAGCTGTGCCAAGCTGGTTATGGTGACCTGGGAGATCCCAGGTTCAGTCATGGAGGGAACATCCAAGGCCGGTCAATCCAAGAAACCACGTCTACATTTATCTAAATAAACTGCAATAACTCTCACTGGGTAGCCCTTTCATGCTCAAATAGTTTAGCTTTTTTATGGCATCACTTATCACTTTCCTTAACAGCTGTCTGCTTCTAAACATTAACTCCTGAAGTTGGCACCTTCATCTTAGTTTAGAGAAACGTAAACAGTTTATGTAAAAGCTTTTGATATAGGATCCATGCTTTGAAAATAAATACAAACATATAGCAAAACAGAAATTTGGTGATTCAGTGTCATGAACTGATTAATTATATATTACATTGGATACATTTAGATTTCAGTCTGCCTGACTGGAGAAGCGTTTGAGGAGAAAGCATGAACAGGGTCTTAAAGCATGCTTTTAAAATATTATCTGGATACAATACACTTGAAGTTGTAAACAAAGTCTAAATTGGATGTAAATGTGTCTTTGGTGCATGTACACATGCATTCCCATTGTGACTCATCCCTATACAAAGGTCATCCTGATACTTAGGACACACAAACTGGGGTAAAATGTATAGATTCATGGAAAAGATTGTCGATGATCAAATTGTGTTGAACACTCTTCTAGGTACGTGATCGATGGAGCCACGGCTCTTTGGTGTGCGGCAGGGGCGGGACACTTTGAGGTGGTACGGCTCCTTGTGTCGCACAACGCAAACGTGAACCACACCACCCTTACCAACTCCACTCCGCTAAGGGCAGCCTGCTTTGATGGTCGGCTGGACATTGTGCGCTACTTGGTGGAGCACAATGCCGACATTAGCATTGCCAACAAGTATGACAACACAAGTCTGATGATAGCTGCTTATAAGGGACACACAGACGTAGTGCGTTTTTTGCTGGAACGAGGTGCAGATCCAAACGCAAAAGCCCACTGTGGAGCTACGGCGCTGCACTTTGCGGCGGAGGCAGGCCATCTGGAAATAGTGAAGGAGCTGGTGCTGTGCCAGGCAGCTATGGGAGTAAATGGTCATGGCATGACCCCGCTCAAAGTAGCAGCAGAAAGCTGCAAGGCAGGTGTGGTTGAATTGCTTCTCTCTCATGCAGACTGTGACCCTCACAGCCGGATAGAGGCTTTGGAGTTGCTCGGAGCTTCTTTTGCTAATGACCGGGAGAACTATGATATTCTCAAGACGTATCATTACCTCTATTTGGCCATGCTGGAGCGCTACCGGGACTCAGAGAACGTTATTGCCAAAGAACTTTCGCCACCTGTGGAAGCTTATGGTGGACGCATGGAGTGTAGGACCCCTCAGGAGCTTGAGGCAATCAGGCAGGACCGTGATGCATTGCATATGGAAGGTCTAATGGTCCGGGAGCGGATACTGGGCTCAGACAATGTTGATGTTTCACATCCCATTATATACCGTGGCGCTGTCTATGCCGACAACATGGAATTTGAGCAGTGCATCAAGTTGTGGCTGCATGCTCTGCGCTTACGTCAACGAAGCAGCCGCAACACGCACAAGGATCTTTTGCGATTTGCTCAGGTGTTCTCACAGATGATCCACCTAAAGGAGCCAGTGAAGGCGGCTGACGTGGAGCAGGTTTTGAGCTGCAGTGTCATGGAGATTCGGCGCAGCCTGGCACGCATGGAAACAGCCTTAGAGGCCGAACGTCCAGCCTGCACTGACAACTATGAATCCAACATCTTCACGTTCCTCTACCTAGTGTGCATCTCCACCAAGACGCAGTGCGACGACGAGGACCGCGCACGTCTCAACAAGCAGATTTATGACCTCATTCGGCTTGACCCCCGCACCAGAGAAGGCTCGTCGCTTCTCCACCTGGCGGCCAGCGCCAGCACTCCAGTAGATGATTTCCATACCAATGACGTGTGCAGCTTCCCCAGCGCACAGGTCACCAAGCTGCTGCTGGATTGCGGAGCATGCGTAAACTGTGTGGACAACGAAGGCAACAGCCCTTTGCACCTCATAGTGCAGTACAACCGGCCCATCAGTGACTTTCTCACCTTGCATGCCATCATCATTAGCTTGGTGGAGGCCGGAGCTCACACTGACATGACAAACAAGCAGAAGAAGACGCCATTGGAGAAGAGCACCACCGGTGTCTCTGAAATTCTTCTAAAGACGCAGATGAAAATGAGTCTCAAGTGCTTGGCTGCTCGGGCTGTCCGACAGCATCACATCCTTTACAGAGATCAGATTCCTAAAAGTCTGGAGGAGTTTGTTGAGTTTCATTGATCCATGTTTTATAAATTCTTTTTTATGGGTGTTTAGCCAAATTAAATGGTGCTGGGTTTTCTTGGTCTGTTTATGCCCCATTTGTTTGTGTTAGCCATGCACATTTGTGGATGGATTTTGCTCATTTTATATATCAGATTTATCAGTTTATTAAGACTAATCCAAAATATACCACTTTTTCATAGTGCATAATGTACATAACTGATGTTTTCTAGTTGTGTAATGGTTAACACTGTTTACATGTGGAGCATTCTAAAGTGTTCTTTTTATAACATAGATTACATACAGAACTGTTTTAAATTGTCATTCCACACCAAATTTCTCAGATCCCAGAAAAAAAACATTGCAAAAGCATCATCCTTAAATGGCAAATTAAGGAATCCCAGGTGTCAGTTTCATATATTTATTGATTTGGGAAATAATGGCCCTACTTTTTCAACCTATGACCTGGCAATTTGACTTATGAGTAGTTTTATAGGGCCATGTCTTTTCAGTTGTAAAGCTACAGAGACTTACTAAAAAGTTCCAGGTGGCCAGTTGTGCTATTTCTGTCCAAATATGAGGTCAAACATTATAAACAAAACATGCCTTGGTCTCTGAGCTTTTTCTGCATCTCATTTAGTCTGTTCTCAAACTGTAAGGGGGTGTTTGTCATTCTGATGACAAACTATATCTCTTAGAAATGTATTCGAAGTGTTTTGTGTTTTATTACATTTTCCCACATTGTCACAGTTGGCCCACAAACTTGGCAAGTACCACTGAATTTTATTGAAGAGACCTGATTTGAATTTTTTTTTTGTTGGCCTCAGAATTTTAAGAACAACTGAAATTAATGCGTCATGCTACGAAAAGCTTTGAGCCCCATGTGAACTGAATTTCAAATTATATACAAAAATATATCCATATATGACGATTGAATAGTTTGTATGAACATACAGCATACTCATAAATCCTAAAATATTTTGGTGCTGATTCAAATTAGTTTTTAAAGATTAATAACTAGCAAACTGCGTATTGCATAATTGACTGTAGATTTGGATTCAAAGGGGCATGCAGGTCTGAAACATGCCTGGCACAAGGGTGTCCGAGTTGGTATGGAATGACCCTGTGTGTGTATCTTGGGGCCGTGGATATGGATAAGCTATTTTTATTGGTTAAACAATTTATTTGTTCTTTGTTATTGCTATATTTAATAACAGATGATTTAAAAACCAAAGTCACATTACCTATTTTATATGGATTCATTGGCAAGAAGTGATGTACTAAATATCTAATCTTTCTCTGCCAGGCTATGTAAGAATACTTGCCAGGCAATATAAATTATATGATAATGTGCGGTAAAACATTTTGTTTCCTCCTTCCCATATCCCTCATAAAGTACTGCCACTGCAATGTGATTTGTTATATTAATATGTATGATATTAGCAATGATATACTTGACCTATTTTGTGAAGGAGGCTTAACCTGAGTGGACTTTTGTGCTACATGTGGCCTTATTCTGGATGGTGTTGGAGTGTTTTGTTTTTCTGAGAAAACAAGTGCAAGTTCCCTCGTCATTGCATATAGCAGAAAGATGCAAATCTGACACAGTGGGTTTGAATGTAAATGATGAACTGATGATTGTAATGTGGATTTTTTATTTATGAATCAGTGAATTTAGATTAAACCCCAACTTGAAATGTTTGTGTCCTCTTTAGGATCTGGGCTATACAGTCATAGAGAGTACCTTATGAAAAGGGGTCGTGCTGTGTGTGTGTTTGTATTTATTTCAAAATTTACGTATTTGGTGGGGCTAACCAAAAATGTCAAAATATTAGCTACAGTTAATTTGGTTAAACTGGTTATAACTGATGGGTGTGTAAGAGGCTTGGACTCCATCTATACTGCTCAAAATGAAATCCTCATGAAATAGCCCCAAATTTTTGTGATGTTCTGTCCGTTTCCTCTGGGTACTTCTCTGGTTTTCTCCTTTATTCCAAATATGTGCATTACATCAATTTGTGAGTCTAAGGTGTCTTAGTGTGTTGCTGTGCCCTGTAGTGGAATAGCACCTGTGCTACCAGTTAAATTAACTGGATTAAGTGGCTGTGAAGAAAGAATGAATGGTTCTAACTGTTTTTGTACATGTAGAACCAGAGCTATGAACTAGTAGTATTAGTATTTCAGGATTAATGGTAAAAATTCCGAAGGCAATTTCTAATACAACATCTAGTAAACACTGGTATCTAGGGGAGAGTGCCACATTATGAATTATGTTTCTATAAAAAGCAAACCATTATCATGTCATTAATTACTAGCATTACTGGTACTCCATGTTTCGTGAATCCTATAATGTCTGTAAATACACATTTAGCAGAAACAATTGAATTTTGTATTTCACTATTCGCCCAGGCAAGCACTATGCAGTATGATACTCTCGCACACTCTCTCTTTTAGAAACTAAGCACTGTGTGATGTAGGGAGTCACATGGTAGGAGTGACAAGTGGTGGGAGTAACTGTTTTTTATTTTTTTTTTATTTTTATTTCACTATTTAATTTTTTTTTTATATACGTTATTCAACACTTAAAATAAGCTATGTGCCCAGCTGTAGTTTCCTGTGAGTGTTTTTTAGCATGTTTAAGGTACGGTAAGCTACTAGAGTTGCTAAAGGTACACGAGGCACATATTTCAGCTGTACTGTATGGTGCCATTACTAGGTAATTTCTTAAACTGTTTTTTATTGTGCTTGTCATTTGCAGAAGAGACCATAAGAGCATATGGTCGTCCTTGCTTGAGGCAATCTTCATAAGAGCCAGTTTCATTGAAGCATTTGATGGTTTCAGCTACTGCACTTGACGAAATTCGGAGAAATTTTGATTAACCATCATTTCTTATTTAAGAACTGGTATGTTTTTTTTGCTTTGCAAATGTCTGCTGGGCTAACTTCAGCCTGTAAGTGAACATTGCTATACAAAATCAAAATGTATTAATTTTATGGGTGTGTCCATATAGGCTAGTACTCCTATGTATTTGAATACATTTAATTCAGCTTAGGCCTGTCACACACACACTTGTCTGTTTGTAAGAAAGCATACAAATGGAAAATAACAATTACTTACACTTCCCATCAGTAGTCATAATAAACCTAAATAAATTACTGTAACTGTGACATGCCTAATTAAGTTGACTGTAATATGCAGATAATTGTGTACTTGCAGCTGGAAACAGGGAAGGTCACTTGCATAGTCTTTTTATACACAAAGATAACAATCTCTGTTTAATATAAAACCCAAATTAACAAGTCTTGTTTAAAGTATTCCAAAATTGTTTATCTTCGATGGTAATCTGCCATACAATTACAAAGCTGCAAACACACTTTCAAATAGAACCAATAGTGACAGAAACCTAGAGCTGGAAATACAGTATGCAGTCCTGCAAGTCCCAATGTAAACAAGTGAGAAAGTCTGCTCCATCCACAGCTTGCCAACTGCAGCTATTTTTCAAGCAGAGAGAAGAACAATTGGGAAAACATCCTGAAAAATGTAGGCAGAATCCAGTACCTCAGAAAATGAGAACAACAATAATCAGAAGGTTGTCTAATGCAGGTTTTGCAGTCAAATTTCATTGCTGACTGACAAACACCAAGCAGAGAAATACGTTTCTGACCGGATTTTGGATTTGGTCATTTTGTTTTGGAGTGCTTTACTTGAACCCCAACAGTATGCATTTACTACTTTTTAATGATTTAATAAAAAGTATTACATCATGCCTAATCTTGTTTGTAGCATTTCATTGTCACGATGCATTCTTCGCTGATGACAGACTGCTAAGGAATCACAATGTTTGTGAAATAACTGATCAATTGGAATTGAACAGATATTTACATAGAAGACTAAAACCAACACCAACTCTTAAAGAGAATATAAAATTACTCTGGGCTAAAAAGAGGCAATCATAGGGTGTGAGTGACTGAATTCAGAGATGAATCACAAATCTGTTGTTGCCAAAGAAATCTTTCGTCTGCTGCCATTCTAAAGAAACATATAAAGATGATTTCCTGATGAAAACAATCAAATTCCCCAGCTCATTTATGATATAGGGTTGTAAGTGAATTGTAATCATTGTAATTCTGGATTTTTCTTATTCACTTTATAGAAAATAGGTTTGGTAGAGATTGTTTTTTTTCTGGATTATTATGCATCTTGCCACAGAGTAATAATTTGTAAAAGTGTTCATCAAGAAAGACATGTCAACTCCGTGGTTTTCACAACGTTTCACAGTTTTCTGAAGTGTTCCTGAGCTCATGTAATATCTGTCACAGAATGATGCTGGATTTTATGAGCATTCAATGTTGGTTTTTGGCCTTGCCGCTTACTTGCAGAGATTTCTCCAGGTTATCTGATTATTTTGATGATGTTATGCACTGTAGATGAAATCCCAAAATTTCTTGCAATTTCAAGATAAGAAACGTTATTTTTAAATTGTTGGACTTCTTCTCATGCAGTCGTTCACAAAGTGCTGAACCTCTCTTCTTCTACTTCTCATGCTTGCTTGTGAACGATTGAGCTTTTCAGGGATGCTCCGTTTATACTGAGTCATGACACTCACCACTTTACAATCAACCTGTTCACCTGTGGAATGTTCCAAACGTGTTTTTGAGCGTTCCACAACTTTTGTTGCTCTGTCCCAACTTTTTTGGAACATGTTGCAGGCATCAAACTCAAAATAACTACATTCTTTATACACTGAGTAGTCTGGAATGACGTTTTTTGTTGGTGGTGAAGAAAGCGACATGTATATACGTATCAGTGTGCACATGTGACACATTTCAAAGACGGGACAGATTCGTTCACATTACGGACAGATGCAGGTCACTTGCATTTTTGAATGTGGATTTGAGCAATGTTGCTTGTAATGTAAACGTAGCCTAAGTGAATATTGAATATTTGCAAAGAAAAACACTGAAGTTGTTTTAAACATTAAATATCTTGTTTTTGAAGTGTATTCAACTGGTTATAGGTTGAAAAGGATTTGCAAATCATCATATTCTGTTTTATTTTTTATTTACATTTTACACAGCATCCCAACTTCAATGGAATTAGGGTTGTGCAATCGGCTTTCATGTCAAGGCCATTGACTCTGACGCTGTGTCAGTTTCCTGTAGTTATACACCTTAAAGTACACAATGATCACAAAAATTAGAGGATAAAATTAGAGGATATATAATTATGGGATATTTCATTTTGAAGTATCCTCTAAAATTTGTGGGTAGTAACAATAACTGCAATCATAATCATGCAGTCGTAATATTGTATTGCTTATTTAGCACCAATTAACTGCAGATTTAATTGTAGCTCCTGTAGATAATGAAAAATAATCACAAAAAAATCACTTTGGCATGGTAAATACCACTTTAATTCAGTTTCAATATAAAAAGGTGCAACTTCCAAAAAACTTTTATCAGCCATCAAGATTACCACCATCAAATGCACTGACTTTACAACTGGAATAATTATACTTGTGATTACTCGCTGTATGACTGAGTATGAGAGTGTTGATTGTCTTTTTGAATTAGTCTTAATTCTACACAACTGTAGTTCTTCCATGTTCATTACTACTGCATTTATTTTTTTATATAAACTATACACTTTGCAAAAGGTATCAGCATGTGGAAAAATAAGTTGATGTGGAATATAAAATTTAGGAATACACAACACTAGAAATATTCTAAGGAATATTTACTTGTGTTTACTGTGGTTGGATATGAAATGTTGGTTGAATGTCTGGTTGAAATACAGAAGATGAGATTTTGAATGGAAAATGTAAAGTTGATTTGGGGTGCGAAACAGCATCTCTATATTTTAGTAGATATACAATGTAATTTAATAGCCTCACACTGTTTACAAAATCAATATAAGTTAGTTACAATAGTTAAAGTCCATATATGCAAATGCATTCATAAAAATGTACAATACTGCAGAAGTGTTTGGCAGAATGCAAAATTAATCAAATGTAAAATGGTCACCATTAAAGCCAGATAATGTTTGAACCTGGATTTAAAAACATACTGACCGATGTGTGTATAGCTTTTTTTACAATTGCCATTATACTGTTAAAAACCAAATCAATCAAGACTTTGGTCACATATAGTCAAGACTTTACAAGCCTTAAGTCACAAGTTATTGCAGAACTCCTTACGTCCATGAGGAAGTGCTTTAAAATAGTAAGAAGGCTCAGCAGTGCACGACAAGTTTTGCTTCGCTACAGCGCTGAAAAGACACACCCACTCTCCTGGAGCATCCCTGAGTTACAGACTAGTAAAGGATGAAGCATCTCCAGGCCATGGCTTTATTGCAGCTCTGTGGTTTTCTTGTTGTTGACTTGTTTTTCTTTGCGTTGTTTTTTCCTATGAAAGAATCCCAGCTAAAGGAAACAGGTGTATAATGTGAGTTTTTCTTTTTTTACTTTTTGCCAAATTTACTAGACATGTTTTAATACCAAGTAATGGGTGAGGGGGCCTATGTCCGGAACATGTGCCATCTTGAATGCTGCTATATTGGATCAAGGGCAAGTTTTTCCAATGGGACGGTGGTCATGTAGCGTATCAAAGAAGACCAACTAAAATAATATATAAATATTTATTCCTAAATAAAGTAGAATTAAAAACACGATTGAATTCAAAATGCTACTCTTTTTTTTGATTGCTAAAATATGAATAAGCATGATAGTGGTCCTAAAAAATCAAAAACTGTTCATTAGAATGACTACTGTCTACATGTTTAGATGCCCCTTCTGATAATTTAAAGGCTGCGGTAATGCGAGTTTTTAACAAATGGACCAAAAAAAATCAGACTTATTAGATTAGTCTCTGGCTGTAGCGATCTAGCCCGTTCGGGGCACATTTAAGAACGTGGTATAAGTATTATTTATTCATAAATAAAAGTCACTGCCTATGCACATGAAAATGGCAGTATTTGCAAAGAATGCTTGTAATATTTCAGCAATATCAACCAAGTCTACAAACAAAGTAAAATATTACTTTTTGGCAAGGTAGCAGAGGATGTAACAGAGTGGTGGGTTTTTGTGTTTGTTTTAATGTTTTGGCTGGCATACTGTATACATAAAGAAGTGATTGTAACGCTGCTCAACGTTTGTAGTCTACTTGTAGGATTCATGGATTATTTTTGTTGATCTGGGTTTGTTCAGATGTGTCGAACAAGGGGCACCCTCCATATGCATCACTGGTATATTGTATATTAATTAAACATAACATACCCTCCACAGTACTATTACTAGCAGAGCCAAAAGAAGTAGGCCTCCCAAAGTACTTCCGATTATAATCCAGATAGGAATGCTGTAATCTTCTTCCTTCCTAATCTCCTGAATTATCTGTAGAAATAAAAAAACAGAAATACTGTCAAATCCAAATTAAACCGATTTATGCAGGTACCAGGTGAGCAATTTGTTTCAAGATTATTTCGTCAGATTACACAAACATCTTAGAGTTTATGTGAGAGTACTTCACTTTTTTGGTGCTTACATGTCTTGTAGGCTTTTCCTCATGCAGAAACAAAGGGCTATTTGGGCTCAGCTCAATGGCTGCTGTTATCACCAGCTCCAGTGCCTTGAAATTCACCTTGGGGGGGGGGACAAGAGTATGTTTCTTGTTTACCTTTTTATATTTGGAGCTGTTTTGTCTCACACTTAATAATTTATACTTATAGCCTTTATATTATATAATATTATTATAAATTGCCAAGCCAAAAAGTAAAGTTAAGGAAAAAATATAAGTCAGAAAGAAAGCAAGTCAGAAAGACTGCTTCATCACAAACATATTTAATAGAAACCTAAGAAAGATAGGATACAATTATTTATAATTACTCTGATCCATAAGTTCCATTGTCTATTAGACTTTCTGAAAATGTCAGGACACACTATCGTGCATTAACATGATTATACGTTTCATTGTATGCTATCATTTGATGTTACGTCATTGCTATTCTGTGACTGTGATACACTGGTATATGTACTTTTTCTGCTGAGAGTTTCTCAACTAAGCCGGACTGAAAAGTGTCATAACATACATGTTGAGGAAATTTAATACTGCTGTTACTGAAATACAAAGATCACTCCAAGAGAAAGGCTTGTAATAGTCTGAGGAGTTACAAAGGAACTCTAACATTACCCATGTGACAGAGGCCTTTATTTGCTTAATGTATATGACTCAATCATCAGGAGAACACAGAAAAATGGTGTAAAAAGGGTTACAAGGAGTAAGCCACTGTCCTTAAAAAAAGAACATTGCTGCCATCTGCAGCCAGAAAGAAACTGGATGTTTTCTTTAGTTGGATGAGACCAAAATACTTTTTTGGTTTAATGAGAAACTTAATTTCAGCAATTCTAAACGAAAAAAAGATAAAGCAAGACAACAATCCTCAGCACACAAGTTGGTCTACCAAATAAGAATTTGAATGTTCAGGAATGGCCAAATCAAAGTTCTGACCTAATCCAATTTTGTGGAAGGACATGTTCATATGAGGAAACCTAACATCCCAGAGTTGAAGATATTATATGGAGGAATCTGCTAAAAATCCTCTAAGCCAATGTGCAGGCCTGATCAACAGTTACTGAAAATGGTTATTTGCAGTTATTGCTGTACAAGTGGATCACAGCAGATACTGAATGCAAGTTCCCATGTGTAGATGTGTGGTTTGATTATTTTCCTTAATAAATAAACGACCAATTATAAGACTTCTGCACTTTTATAAGTATGATAAACTAATAATTGCTAGGCCATATTTATGCAAAATATATGTAAATTCAAAAACTTTCAAGCACTGATTCAGTAAAAGTCAATGTCATGATACACAGAAGAATGAATTTATAATGAAACATGATTACAAATAAACCACATAACTCCTTTCATAAATCCAGAAAGTTAGAAGAGATATTTTAATGTTTCACTACATTGTAATTGTAATTTTAAAAAAAGAGAAAAAAAAGATTTTACTTGTTAATTGAATTGCGTGGGAGTTCTGTGAGAAAAATAACTTACTGCCATAAGTGTGTGGAGGTTTAGCCACCCTGCCACACTCACACTAATCTCTTGCTGTGGCAGGATCAAAAGACTGCACTGTGCTGATAAAGCTCCTGCAGTTGAAGAATTCTGTTTAAGTAGTAAAAAACATGATGAAAGTCATACAAGATGAAGATTTAGAGATCTATTCCAAGTACTGTGTTCATTGTATTCACATACTGCAACTGTTTTGGCCCTTATTTTCTAAAATAAGCTCATATTTATCTAACAGCTTTCAGAATTCTAATAAACCTGTCATCAGATTGGAAGAACAATGATGCACTTGACTAAAAGTGCCCAGAGATGACATTTACCAGCTGTGGAGTTAACGAGAGGTCTTCATCTGAGGTCTCATCTGCCACAGGCACATGTGGAGCAATGCAACGGTATTCAGCAGCCTTCAAAAGAAATACACACACATGCAGATCTATTTGCTGTCACTTATTTCTGACTAGTACATAAGTACATCACAAGTTTTTTTAGCATGGAATCAACAACATTAATGGTGGATTGTACAGGGTGAGTCACAGAAACAGTTTATTTCAGACACAAATGGGAAAATTACACATCTGAATACCCCAGCTGTGGTTATGTAGCATATAAAAGAAGAATTGTCTCAGAAATCGATTGCCGCAATCAAATTTGCAATATCTCTTGTCGTTCAAAAATTAAGACAGAAATTTCAAAACTTGTGTTGTTTGTCACAGGCAACTGAAGATGGAATTGTTAAAATAGAGGATTGAGGTGATTCTAATGTCTGGGGAATACAGCTGCCGTATTATAGCTGCAGACACCCAGAAAGATCACCAAATATCCCTCATAACCAAATTCAGAGAAACCAGGACTGTGGACGACAAGCCAAATGGTAGTTGTCTGAAGATCAGTACAAACCCTTCATGAGAAGTCCTCGAAGCAGCACACATCATGTTACAGCAGAATGTGATATCAGCTAGTCATCCCGTATATGGATTTTTCATACAAATAATTGGCACCCCTTCAAGACCCAGCTGCAACAGAGATTGTCAAAGGATGACCCTGATAGATATTTCAAGTTCTGCACCTGGGCTTTAGACCAACAATATCTGGATAAGACCTCACAGCTCACAGTGCATATCAATGCAAATGAGAATCATGAGGTTGAACGACCTGCCCATGGAGCTCAGTGACAGAATTGTGGCAAGGCACAGATTTGGCCATTCCAGTGGCCTCCATAATCCTTAAATGGAAAAAGTTTGGGATGATCAGAACTGTTCCTAGACCTGGTCATCCAGCCAAACTGAGCAATCGTGGGAGAAGAGCCTTGGTGAGAGAGGTAAAGAAGAACCCAAAGATCACTGTGGC